>JBBPKX010000428.1:0-16254 GCA_038089435.1 Boletus austroedulis | reverse complement strand
GGAACCATATGTATTAATACAATGGTATCTTTTCTTGGAAACTTGGGTGATTGAATATGATATTAAGTTGGAGGATCTTGACCAGCGAAGGAGGTATGCCTTTACCTTTGAATTAAAGACTAATGAAGTTTTGGATCTAGATATGTCAACCACCATCCCTAAAGCAACCGAATACAAGATCGAAGGATCCATCCTCTCTAGGATCCCTATCCTGGAAGGACCTGAGAACTACCCTGTCTGGTCTGCAAGGATCCGCTCCGTTATCACGTCTATAGGAGCCGGACCTTATATCGACAGAACCTGGGCTACCACCCAGGATATCTCCAATGAAGATGATTGGAAGACCGCAGATCAGAAGATCTTGGGTTTGCTCACCATTACGGTGAACAACGTGTTGGCTACCACCGCTCCCACACAGTGGAGCTCTTTTCATGGTGGAACACAGGCTGCGCCTGTCACTTATTATAGATCCATGGCGCACGATTTTTGGACAACTCTCTCCAACCGTTTTTCCTCCAAAGGAATTTCCGGGCAGTTTTATTACTTCAATAAAGCTCTTCACATGCACATCCGGCATAACCATATTGCTGAGGATATCACTACTTTGCAGCAGCACTTTCAAAGTGCTTATAACTCTGGTCTTCGGTTATCCGAAGAACTGAAGGCCATGATGCTGCTTGTGCAGCTGCCCGATGACTTCAATCCACTCCACTCCACCATCATTCATACCACGAACCCTATCAACTTCACCATCACAACGATCCAACAAGCAATATTACATGAAGTTGACATTCACCACTTGAAGATTCGCCCCCTTTCCTCCTGCATTTCCGAAGTACAAGCAGGACCTTCCTCTCAAGCCCACCGTACGAACGTCATTAGAAGCGGACCACCATCCTCCAACAAATGGAGAGGCCAATCTGGCTCTCAGCAACCGTCTCAATCGGCAGCTGGTCCTTCTAGGGGACAGCGTAATCGCCGAGGACATGGTGCTCCCCCTCGTGGCCCAAGAGAGTTTTATCAACAGCAACAGGAGCAGCGCGAACAATACGGGTCTGCCTCTGACTGAAAAGGGAAAGGCAAGGTGAAGGCTCATCAAGCAGTTGTGAATGCGATAATTGTGGAACCCTCATTTCCCTCTCTCCATGATCTCCTGCCAGATCAAATGGTTATGGATGATGCTGACTTTGCTATAGATACCCATCGTCATCATATGATGGAGGTCGATTTTAACGACTTTGATTCTACAGTCACGCATGCAGGATGGGGAGATGTGGATGATGGTATGGATGCCGTGGATATGGCAGGACCCTCTCACCAGCAGTTTCGAACTTGCTGTACATCCCTGTGAGGAGACCCAGGATGTTGCAGAACCAGGTGGGGTCTCGGATACGAAGAAGAAATGGTCGAAGAAGACCAAGAAACAAATCATCACCATCGGAGGACTAGCGTCGAGCCTTACTATGCCAGGCACTTTTGCCTGAGACCTTCCAGTTACTATTGCTCTGCAGCCTATTAAGTACATTACTCTTCCCGATGTATATGATGATGACGTCACAGAATTTGATGTTGACGTTTCTGGCTGTTACATGATAGGATCTAAGGTTGCTGCCACTTGCTCTCATTGGATGATTGACAGTGGTTGCACTGATCATATCACTCCATATTTAGACGATTTCGTGCACCTCGAACGAGGAACTCGAAAAGCTTCTGTTGCCGATGGCACCGAAGTTCTCATGCACGGTCCAGGGAAAGTTATTGCGCACCCTGAGGGACTTTCCCCTTTAGTCCTTGAACGAGTTTGGTATGCTCCTGCAGCATCACACCAATTATTATCAGTCCCCACACTGACCTCACAAGGCTTTTGGTGTGAGATTTTAAACCGAGAAACGCTGATCTGGAACAAACATGGACATCTGGCGATCCGGGCTGTAGCCTCATTTCCAGACAACAATCTGCACTGGTTTCTGTCTACTGATAACTCCAGTCAGGTTGCCATGTTAGCAACTTTATCGCAGGATGCTGATTTCTCTTTGTGGCACCAACACATGGGTCATTCCTCCAAGAATGCATTGAGACATTTGTCAGGTCATACCTCTGGTTGCCCTGGCATTGTTATTCCTGCTTCCATTCCGGTCTGTAAGGGTTGTAGTGAGGGTAAAATGGTTGATTGCCCTTTCGGTCTTTCTGATCATCAGTTGACTTGCCCCCTTGCTCTCCTTCACTCTGATCTTATGGGACCTTTTCTGGTCGAGTCGCGCTCTCACGCTCGTTATGTCTTCACTTTGGTTGACGACTACTCTGGCTTTGCTCTCCTGTCCTTTTTACGGGAGAAGGCTGGCACTCTTGACACCTTTCGTGCTCAGGTTGCCTGGCTTGAGAATCAATCTGGTTCTCATGTCACCTCTGTTCGCTCTGATCGAGGTGGGGAATACATGTCTCTGGACTTTCAGGCATTCCTTCATGATCGCAGTATCACTCACCAGACATCTGTTCCTCACACTCCACAACAGGGAAGTGGAATGTCATCATCTGATGCTACCCCACATCCTACCAATGATGATGATGATATGGGTGACCTCTATAGTTCTCAGTGGATTCGTTACCACTTACATGCCGCCATCTCAGAGAAAATACCAAAGACATATCGGGACGTACTCCGAATGCCCCCAGATGAGCAAGAGGCATGGAGAACTGTGATGGAAGAAGAATATAAGTCCCTCCTTGAACGTAAGGTATGGACATTATGTGATTTACCTAAAGGTCATGAACCCATCAAGGGAAGATGGGTTTATGCAGTTAAAAGCGATGGCCGCAAAAAGGCACGCTTTGTAGCAAAAGGCTTCACTCAAGTCTTTGGTATAGACTACGAAGAGACATTCTCTCCAGTTACCAGGTTTGAAACAGTTCACTTACTCCTTGCGTTAGCATCGTTAGAGGATTGGGAGATGCATGCTCTCGACGTCAAAACGGCATTCTTATTTGGCAAACTCGAAGAAGATTTATATCTTGTTCAACCTGAAGGCTTCATAGTAAAAGGTCAAGAGAACAAGTACTGTCGACTTGGAAAGGCCATCTACGGCTTGAAGCAGGCTGCCCTTCAATGGAACAAAGCCTTACACGCTTCACTCCTTGAACTTGGATTCAAGAGAACCCTGGCTGATCCAGGAGTTTATATCAAATGCGATGGAAAGCATTTGATTATTCTTGTCTTTTATGTTGATGATGCTTTATTTTTAGGTAGTGATAGGACTCTTATCCTCAAGTACAAGAAACTATTCATGAAACGTTGGGAATCTCGCGATCTTGGCGAGGTTACTGAATATCTAGGGATGAGGATTACCAGAGACCGCAAGAAACACTCTCTGAGACTAGATCAAATCTCCTATGCACAAAAAGTAGTCGAACGATTTGGTCAAACGAACTGTAAACCAGTTTCGACTCCTCTATCTGCCAGTTACCAACCAAGACCCAACGCAAATACGTCATCACCTGTTCTCAAGCAGAAGTATCAATCCATTATCGGTTCACTTCTCTATATTATGCTTGGAACAAGACCGGATCTCGCTTATTCAGTGATCAAAATGTTCCAGTTCTCTGCGAACCCCTCTGAGGAACATTTGCAGAAGGCACTTTATATAGTGCGCTATCTCGCACATACAACAATGTTGTGCTTGAGATATACTAGAGATGGACCCAATAATGGGTTCATTGCTTACTCTGACACTGATTGGGCTGGAGACATAGAAACGTCTCGATCTACGACCGGTTACTCTATTTTCTTGGCTAACGGGATTGTATCCTGGTTATCGAAACGCCAGAAAAGAGTTCAACTTTCTTCCACTGAAGCGGAATATTGTGGAATGACAGAGTGCACCAAACAAATCCAATGGATTCGCAATCTCTTTGAGGAATTGACGTTCCCACTTCCCACAATTCCCCTGTGTGTTGATAACCAGGGAGCTATTTTCCTTGCTTCGAATCCAGCTCAAGAAGGATGAACGAAACATGTTCGGATCCCTGAACATTATATTCAGGAGGCTGTTGATCACAAAGAGGTACAGATCTATTATGTTCCCTCTAATCAACAGTTGGCAGATATCTTTACTAAGAATCTGACCAAGGATCCTTTCGAGTGTGGACGAAAGTATTTGATGTTATCATTTTCATGAGTGCTAATGTTTCTAGTGAGGAAGAGTATTGAGATCTGGGAATTCTATTCCATTTTCATTCGTATTCCAGACCCAGACTCTAGACTGTCCGTCACATCGGACTATTACACTATCACATTTGACTCATGGCATACATCATAGATAGGAGATCTATTTGCCATTGGTAGATAAGGCAGATGTGTCATTCCTGCTTACTTTTTCTTATCTCCTTATCATTCATCATCCTATCTCATTTAGATAGAGTACATACATGGACAAATAGTCCACTCATGTATATAAGAGAGCTCGAGTATCTCACTCTCTAGGTTAATAAGCTATTCGCCTCTTGCACTTCGAGTACCCTCAGTGCCCACTTCTTCACACCTTTACCAGTCTACTCCACTTGTAAGTTCTCTACAAGCTCCGCCTACTTCCTCTACTGCTCTCTTTCTATTCGAGCATTCCCTTGGCTAGCCACCAAGGAGACAAAGAGACTAGCACACCTCTTTACCCTGTCCCCATCGAGTCGATATTGATCACCACAAACCCTTCTGACTATCCCTGCTCACCTTATCTCTTTCTGAGCTGTTTCACTTTCAACTCCGACATTTCCAGCATGAACTCTGGTCATGTTGCCCAGTTCATTTCAATGAACTTCATGATAGTCCTGCTTGTCTTCATCACAGTTCCCTGTCTTCCTGGTGATCATCGTCCATCATTGACTCCCCCAATTCATCCATTCAACTCTGTCAGTCACATCTTGGCCCTGACACTTCCGTATGCTCTATTCCATGAGCTCCTTGACCTTCATGACAACTCCGGTTGGACTTCCCCTGGACACCTGCACCTCCGTTATGCCTCTGTTATGCCTCAGAATCTGTTTACATCTCCGTTATGACCTTATGATATGTTCTCTGTCTTTTCCGTCTCTGTTCCTCTGTTTCTGCTTATCTGAATATCTCTGTTATTCTTAGATATTTCTCCACTTTACTCCGATATTTTCCGTTTTGTAGACTGTTAACAAGAAAAAAAAAGAAAACAGGTACTGAGTACTATTTACTGTTCCATTACTTCTTCTTTTTCCTCTGTTTCTTTTTCTGCCTCCTTTTCTGCCCCCTTTTCTGTCTCTTGTTCCACCTCTTCTTCTTCCTCTCCATCCACATCCTCTTCCATTCCATCTCCGTTCTCCTCCATTTCCTCCGTTCTGGCCTTCGTCACCTCTGCTTTCTCCGTTTCCCTCACCTCCATTCCCGCCGTCGCTTGCATCTCCATCTGGACCTGCACCTTGTTTTGATGCTCCTTGTGGTCCTCCCTCATTCCAGCAACCTCCTCGCGAAGTCCTCTGACCTCGCCCACTAACTCCTTGAGCACTGCCGCGATCTCCTTCATCGCCTTCGTCATCTCTGGGTCTCCGTTCCTCTGTGACAGATCCACCGGTACTTCGATGTACACACAATTCTTCTTCCTCTGCTCTCCTCGTTGTGGTGATCCTTCTTCATCATGACCCCTCCAGCACATAATATGTGCCTTCACGCATTCTCTGCACACTTTGCCTTTCGTTCCTCAAGCGGGCTCCATGCATGCCAGTCGTCGCTTCTTGCAGCGTTGGCACTTCTCTGCTGCCGTTCCCTGGGCACTCCGACCCATTTCCAGCTCCTCCTCGTTGCTGCTTTCATCCTTCGACATAAATACGATCAGATTCAACTATTTCCGTTAGCATGACAACAATTCTGAAACTCCTGGACACTCACCAATTCTCCGGCCTTCCCCTTGCCCTTTTCCTTCGTTTTGGCTTCGCGCTCCCTTCTGGCACGCTCCTCCGCCAACATCCGACACGCTTCCTCCAAGTTCTGCTGGCACTCCTCTGCCTTGTGCCATTTCCACTCTTCCTCCTTGCATCGTTTCCGTTCCTCTTCTTCCTTGCGCAGCCTCACACATCTCTGATGCTCCGTCGCCTTCGCATCCCACAGCTCCTCGCTGTCATCATCGCATTCCACAAGCTTTGCATTGGGCCACATCTTGATATCGCCAGTATCGGACATCGTGGTCAAAGGGAAGAAAGACAAGAAAATTGACAAGTGCCAAACTCCGAACGGCCTTGTTATATAATCCGTTTCAAACTCCGCTTGTTGATTGTCATGCGTCACATCACATCTCACTTCCGAACTCCAGCTCAGATCAACAAGGTGTGGACCTCCACTCCACACATCCACTTTCTCCACTTCGCTCCAAGCAAGCCGTACTTGGACCATGTTCCACCCTGTAGGCCTTGAGGGCTTGGCCTTAATGGGGGGGCACTGTCATGTACCGTGTCAACCCCTGTTCCAACCATCTCTGACCAGCCCCATCAAACTCCGGTCCCCTCCATTGGATCCTCCACCAGGAGTTCCATTCTGGCCCTTCGACCCATCCAGACTTGCTACGGAGATTCCTCTGCCCTCTGGACTTTTGTTTATAGTATTTCTCCTTTTGTTCTAGATCCATTCTCATCACCTTTCTGTCTTCTGTCACATAGCCTTCCAGACATTCGGTATATTCTGTCTTCCGACCCTCTTGCTTATTCAGGCTATGTTGTCGGTTTGTACATTCTCCATTCCGTCTTACAAACCCTATGTACATTGCCCTTCCTCCTTAGTCATCTCTGGTCCAGACTTACTCTGGACGCCATAGGACTTTGTATATAAACCTCTGTATTTCCTCCTGTATTCTTTAGTTCGAATATTGTATGTCATTGTACACCATTGTATGTCACTATATGCCCCTTCTCTGGACTTGAAGTCTCCTCAAACATCTCCTTTTCTCCTTCATCTCTAAAATATGAGGATTGAATACTGGCAAGGGTGCGACACATAAGTCCTGCACCGATGTCCTCACCTCCTCCACTCTGTTCTAGTTCGACCCTCTGGACCTATGATTTCCAGCTTGACCAATTCCGGACTTCGTTCGCAAGTCCTGGAAATAGCCCCTATCCTCCGGACCTCCGTCGGACTTAAGCCCAGGAGAAGGAGATGCAGCCTCTGACATGAATGAAGGATAGGAGTTGCCTTTTGGTACTGATCACTCTGCACTTCTTGAGGTAATCTGGCATGGTTGCTGATCTAGGTCCTTCCATAAGGATTCAGTTAATGATCTTTTGATCCACATTCTTTTCTATGATGGATATGAGATAGGAGATGTCCATTCCTGTCTGGGGTTCATACTCCATAAACTTGATGATCCAGTCATCGATTGGCATCTTTCCTTGTCTAAGGGCCTGAAGTTTCGCTCTAGCCCATTCCTGCTGATTTACTGATCAGAATAGGGCTTCTATCTCTGTTACAAGCATTGCCCATAGGTAATTTCCTCCTGATGAGATGAGATCTAGCTTTGTTCTAGTAAAGCCTTCTGCTTTCTGTCCTTCTAATCAAGATAGGATGGCAATAATGGCTTTCTGACTAGCCACAGGGAATACTATGGCATTCTCATGCAACCATGCTTGCATCTTAGTCCACCATTCCTCAAACTTTGATCACAATCTGTTATAGGATCCAGGATCTATGAAAGCTTTACTAAGCTTCAGTGCCATGGTGGAGTTGGCTGCTGATAACACCTGCAGGGTGGTGATTTGAGTGGTAGCCTGATTGATCTGATTCTCTAGAGTGGCAATAGTTGCTGCTTGTCTCTGTGTAGTGACATTACTCTGATTCAGCATGGCCTGCATGTCATTATATCTTTCTGTTAGGTGATCAAACAGGTTCAATAAGTCATTGGTGAGAGTGGCATTAATCTGGATTGCCTGAAGGTTGGCAATGAATGCCTGTTGATCAAAGGGATGACTCATTGCTGTCTATAGTAAAGTGTGGGATGGCAGAAGTAGGTGGTTTGGGGCAATAGGGTATTGCCTCTGAGATCTGATCATCAAGTTCTCTCAAGTGTCTCAGCATCCTTTCCACTTCCTCATTTGTTCTTCATCTAGCCTGTCTTGCTAGCAAGGTCCTTTCCCTAGCAATAAGGTATCTATGTCTGAATGTGGTTCTTCATTCCACTGCACTATGTCCAATAGTGCACTGATCCTGCCAAGCTCTTTGTAATATGTCCACAAATACTAGAGTTTCAGAGTCTGAACTTTCTTCATTCTCTCTCCTTATAATCTGTTCTTGGTGTTTCCTTTCTGCTTTGATGATGTGTGGTGGTACTTCTTCAATGATATGTACCTCTTCAATTGGTCTGATCAGGTTCTCTTCTACTGCTTCTGGTCTAGGCTCTGGTATAGCATTTATTGAAATGAATAATAGCCTAATATGGAAGGAAACAATGAGGGTGCTGAAGTGCTGAGCAGGGTCTGAGAGGAGCAATGATGTTCACAGCAATAGATGCATGAGGACAGAACCAATGGGGGTAAGAAGGAGTAGGAGCAGGAGCAAGAGTAGGAGTTCTCTGTCTAATACATATTTGCTCTGCAATGTCTGCATGGATGGCCTGGACTCTCTCCCTAAGTTCAGCTGCTCTTGCTGCATTCTGGTCTCTCTCCTGAGCAAGGTATATCCCCTCCTGAATAAGATGGTTGATCTCCCTCTGTAATCTTTCTCTAGTCACATGTCTATATCTGCTTGCCTCAGTTGTTGATCCACAGTATTGTCCATTAATAACCTGTGACCAGTCTACAGGTTCCACTAGAAGCAGTGCTGGGCAATCTAGAGTAGAGGGGCAGCAGGGTGGTGTGCTGACTTCATGCTCATAGGAATCTATGATATCCTCTTGGAGGCTGGCTTTGGTCTCAACTAAGGTGGATGGCGAGTCATCCAGTCTGAGGGTACTACTCTCCCTTATGGTCCTAAGCCCTTCGTCTAAACTAGTACAATAGTCCAATAGCTCTTCAGACTCTTCAGATCTCCTTTCCTCTTCTGGTTGTTCTGCTTCTGATTTTGGATAGAGAAGCTATTGGATGGGCTTCATAAGCTCCTGATGTGATTTCCCTATGGATAAGGTGGAATGCTGTTACTTTACCTGTAAGTCCTCTTCATCCTCTACTTTAAGCTTGACCAGCCAATCCAGTACAAGGTCCTTGAGGATGACAGTTGATGGTCTGGCCCTTACTACTGGATCCAGGAATTCTCTAATGCCTGTGAGGGAATATTCAAGCAAGTCTTCAATACAGTAGTACAACACTGGAAAGGTGTTCAGTACTCTAGACAATCTTGATGGAGGAGTCTACTGGTGAATTTGAATTCCTTTAGTCGACTAGGTGGTTCATCCAGTGGGTAGCTAATCTGGTGGATAAGGATAGTCTTGTTCTAATGAAACAACCAACTCACTTAAAAGCTAGTATGCTTGAAGGGGCATATGCAAGAGCAGAAGTGAGGAGGAAAAACTCCAAGGAGAACAAGACTAGGGTGTCTTGTTGCCTTGAGCCTGGTATTTATACTCTATTGTACATGGCTATGCTATAGGGCTGTACATGACGGAATACTGCTACTCATACATAAGGCAAAGCATTGGGGCAGAGGCATACAGAATCAGACAAGGGGATGAGTCGATTCAAGTCAGTCCAAGTCATAGGAGCTATTTTGGGATGGACATGCCCTCAGGGCTATGTATGTACAGTACTACCAATCACTGCCCTAACATGTTCTAGGGTTATGATGTCAAGGGTCTGCATAGCCTTGAGCCATGCTGCCTTGGTCCAGACTGCTCTAGATGTTGTCTTGAGTCCATGTCTGCTAACCCCTTAGCTAAGAGGCAAACATGAAAAAAATAGGAAAGAAACTAAATAAGTGGCCATAAAATAGATAGAAAAATAGGGAAATGTTACATGCAGTCTGTAGTGTGGTAACTGTCTTTTTGCATGGGATGAATTTGACTTCTTTTGAAAAACAATTGATGATCACGAGAATGGCGTTGAATCCCTGACTAACTGGTAGATCTGTGATGAAATCTGCTGATATATCATTCCATGGCTTTTCTGGTATGGATAGGAGTAAAAGCTTTCCAGCTGGTGGGGTATTAGTCCCCTTGTGTCTAGCACAAAGGTCACAATAGATGATATAGTCTTTGACTTGGGTCATGAGCCTTGGCCAGGTGTAGCTGCATCTAATTAACTCTAATGTTTTCTCCATTCTGGGATGTCCAGCTATAGAAGTATCATGATGTAAGCAGAGTATCTCCATTTGGAGTTCTCCTTCTTTAGGAACAAAGATCTTTCCTTCTTTGTCCACTAGCAAATCTTCTTGCTCCATATGGACTTTACATCATTCTTCTAGCTGATGGATTTCAGTTTCTTTTAGGCAGTGTACAAGTCCTTTTATCCTTTTAATAATTTCTTCATCATCTGTCTTGATCCGTACTGTCCAGATATGGTCAGGAGCAATGACAGTTACTCCTTTGTTATCATCCTCTTTTCCATCTGGGTGGTCTTCTCATCTAGAGAGTGCATCTGATTTTGTCATTTGAGTGCCCACCTTGTGCACCCATTTGAAGTGAAAGTGAGATAGGTACTAAGCCCATCTGGCTTGTCTGCAGTTCAGATCTTGTCTTTTCATGAACCACTGAAGGTTTGCATGATCATTCCATATCTCAAACTCATGGTGTGTGCCTTTCAGGTAGTGACGCCATTGCTCCAAGCTTCATATCACTAAGAGCATTTCTTTATCTGTGATAGGATAGTTCCATTCTTCTGGCATCATTGAGTGTGAGAAATAGGCAACTGGGTGCCACTTTCCATCTAATTCTATTGAGAGCACCACTCCTGTAGCATAGTCCAACATGTCCATTTCCAAGCAGAATTGTTTATCTATATCCAAATATGTGAGGATAGGGGCAGTGGTGAACTTTTCTTTTAAGTTATCAAATGCTTTCTACTGATGTTCTCCCCATTTGAAGGGCACATCTTTCTTTGTGAGATCATTGAGCAGTTGTGCCACTTGGGCATATCTGTTGATGAATCTTCTATAGAAGTTCCAAGTCTGAGGAAGCTTTGGATGTTCTTTACTTTAGTGGTAAGGCACCTATGTCTGAATGTAGTTCTTCATTTCACTGCACTATGTCCAATAGTGCACTGATCCTGCCAAGCTCTTTGTAATGCATCTGCAAATTCTAGAGTTTCGAAGTCTGAACTTTCTTTGTTCTCTCTTCTTATAACCTGTTCTTGGCATTCCCTTTCTGCTTTGATGATGTGTGGCAGTACTTCTTCAATGATATGTATCTCTTCAATTGGTCTGATCAGATTCTCTTCTACTGCTTCCAGTCTAGGCTCTGGTATAGCATTTATTGAAATGAATAATAGCCTAATATAGAAGGAAATGATGAGGATGCCAAAGTGCTAAGCAGGGTCTGAGAGAAGCAATGACATCCACAGCAATAGGTGCATGAGGACAGAACCAACAGAGGTAAGGAGAAGTAGGAGCAGGAGCAGGAGTAGGAGTCCTCTGTCTAATATGTATTTGCTCCGTGATGTCTGCATGAATGGCCTGGACTCTCTCCCTAAGTTCAGCTGCTCTTGCCATGTTCCAATCTCTCTCCTGAGCAAGGTGTATCCCTTTTTGAATAAGATGGTTGATCTCCCTCTGTAATCTCTCTCTAGTCACATGTTTATATCTGCTTGCCTCAGTTGTTGATTCATGGCATTGTCCATTAATAACCTGTGACCAGTCTACAGGTTCCACTAGAAGCAGTGCCAGGTGATCTGGGGTAGAGGGACAGTAGGATGGTGTGCCAACTTCATGCTTGTAGGGATCTACAATATCCCCTTGGAGGCTGGCTTTGGTCTCAACTAAGGTGGACAGTGAGTCATCCAGTCTGAGGGTACTACTCTCCCTTACAGTCCTAAGCCCTTCATCTAAACTAGTACAATAATCCAATAACTCTTTGAACTCTTCTGATCTCCTTTTCTCTTCTGGTTGTTCTGCATCTGATTCCAGATAGAGAAGCTATTGGGTGGGCTTCATGAGCTCCTAATGCAATTCCCCTATGGATAAGGCAGAATGCCATTACTTTACCTGTAAGTCCTCTTTGTCCTCTACTTTAAGCTTGACTGACCAATCTGGTACTAGATCCTTGAGGGTGACAGTTAATGGTCCAGCCCTTGCTACTGGGTCTGGAAATCCTCTAATGCCTGCAAGGAAATATTTGAGCAAGTCTTCAATATGGTAGTACAACACTGGAAAGATGTTCAGTACTCTAGACAATCTTGATGGAGGAGCCTACTGGTGAATTTGAATTCCTTTAGTCAACTAGGTGGTTTGTCCAGCAGGTAGCTAATCCAGCAGGTAAGGATAGTCTTGTTCTAATGAAACAACCAACTCACTTAAAAGCTAGTACACTTGAAGGGGGTATATGCAAGGACAGAAGTGAGAAGGGAAAACTCCAAGGAGAACAAGATTGGGGTGTCTTGTTGCCTTGGGCCTGGTATTTATACTCTATTGTACATGGCTGTGCTACAGGGCTGTACACGAGGGAATACTGCTACTTGTACATGAGGCAAAGCATTAGGACAGAGGCATACAGAATCAGATAAGGGGATGAGTTGATTTGAGTCAGTCCAAGTCATAGGAGCTATTTCAGGATGGACATGCCCTCAGGGCTATGTACTACCAATCACTGCCCTAACACATTCCAGGGTTATGATGTCAAGGGTCTGCATAGCCTTGAGCCATGCTGCCTTGGTCTGGACTGCTCTAGACATCATCTCAAGTCCATGTCTGCTAACCTCTTAGCTAAGAGGTGAACACAAAAGAAGTAGGAAAGAAACTAAATAAGTGGCCATAAAATAGATAGAAAAATAGGGAAATATTACAGGTATCATATGTCTTAGAGGAAAAAGCCCATCCAGTGCCAGAGTATGCTGAAAAAAGAGATTCTTCCATAGAAAAAAGAAAAGAACAAGGAAGATGTAAATCATTGAGGATACCAGCCTCAATGGAAGTGATCCTAATTGGAATCACAACCTGATTTGAATTTAGGTCTCTTATCTGCAGTACAACATCAGTCTGCTGCAGGAAAGGGGCATCTTCCTGTCTCTCAAGATCATCATAGTGAATTGGAATGAGCTTGGCAGGGTCTCCAGGGATAGGGTGAATATTTGGGAACTCAGCAAGTTGCCAGTGAAGTCAAGTCAAATAAGTGAGGGAAATGACATCCAACAATTTATACCATTTGACTTGTTCAAAAGAATCCTGAATATTGAGAGTGTCAGGCACATTCCTCAAGTTCCAGAGTACTTGGCCATAGAGGTTCTCCATTAAGTGGATCAGAAGGAGGAGTGTATAAAAGAGGAGGTGGAGAAAAAGGGGGAGTATTGATAAGGAGTTCTAATCAATAAGCTAATGATGAATTGAAAGTGGAAACCCAAGAATCTTCCTCGATCAGAATAAAACCTGGAGGGGTTTGAATAGTAGTTTTATCATCTGAGTCTTCATCAATAAAAATAAAATCCAAACCCAACTGTCAAAGTTCATGGTGATTAGTCTGTAAACCACAATGTTCTCCTTCTTCTAAATGTTGTTTGCACTCAGGACAAACATAATGGAAGTGGTACCCTTGGGAATTACAATCCTATAGGCAGTTGGTAATACAACCTTCAGGAGGGCAAGGCCATGTCCTATATATTCTTCCTTTTTGAAGAATAGGAATAACCTTGGCAAATGGTACTTGAGGTCTCTCCAAATAAATCTGGGCAGGGGGTGATGGCATGGGAGTTGGATTGGATGGTCTCATTTCAGAAGGCAATGGTGCAACACAAACCTAGTTAGGGATTCAGAAAAGTGCAAACTACAAGATGTAATTGGTTCTGTCAGCAGCTGCATATGCACCAAGAAAGGTAAATAAACCATCCAAGTGTCAGAGACTACCTTCTCCTTCTCCTGGACTTAAGTCCAATGGAGATCTGGAGGATAGGGGTTATTTCCAGGACTTGCAAATGAAGTCCAGAATTGGTCAAGCCAGAGGTCATAGATCTGGAGGATCGAACCAGAGTAGAGTGGAGAGGGTGAGGACATTGGCACAGGATTTATATGTTGCATCCTTGTCAGTATTCAATCCTTGTATTTTGGAGATGATGGAGATGAGAAATGTTTGAGGGGACTTCAAGTCCAAAGGAGGGGCATCAAATGACTTACAATGACATACAATATTCAAACTAGGAAATACAGAAGAATGTACAGAGGTTTATATATAAAGTCCTATAGTGTCTGGAGTAGGTCCAGACCAGAGATAACTAAGGAGTTGAGGGCAATGTATATAGAGTTTGTAAGACAGAATGAAGAATGAACATATTGAGCTCTGGGTATTCTATTCCATTTTCATTCATATTCTAGATCCAGACTCTAGACTGTCTATGGTATCAGACTAATACACTCATATGTCATAGATAGGAGATTTATTTGCCATTGATAGATAAGGCTGTTTAGTCATTACAACTTACTTTTCCTTATCTCTTATCCTTCATCATTCTATCTTATTATAGATAGAGTACATATATGGACAAACAGTCCAGTAATGTATATAAAAGAGCTCAAATATTTCACTCTCTAGATTAACAAGTTATCTTGCCTCTTGCACTTTGAGTACCCTCAGTGCCCACTTCTTCACATCACTTACTTGCCTACTCCACTTGTAAGTTCTCTACAAGGCTCCATACTTCCTCTACCACTCCTTCTTTCATTTGAGCATTTCCTTGACTAGCCATCAAGAAGAGAAAGAGACTAGCACATCTCTTTAGAACAAACCAATGACATAGCCCAAATAAGCAGGAGAGTCAGGAGACAGGATGTACCAAATGTTTGGAAGGCTATGTAATAGAGAAAGGAAGGATGACAAGAATGAAACTAGAACAAAAGAAGAGATACCATAAAAGAATGTCTGGAGGAGTGGAGGAATCTCTGTAGCAAATATAGGTGGATCAAAGTACTGGAGTGGAACTCCTGGTGGGAACTCCAATGGAGATGACCAGAGTTTGATAGGGTTGGTTGGAGATGGTCAGAATAGGGGTTGACACAGTACATGACACCAAAATCAAAAGAGAATAGGCCATGCAAGCCATTAGAAAGATGAAAAAATTATTGATGGTGAAGGTAGGGGTGGCAAAAACAAGGGACTGAAAGATCCCTTGAAGGCAGCAAATGGTTTCAAGAAACAGCTGAACAAGCCTAAACTCCATAGCATTGAGCATAGGGGAGACTGGGAAGATGTCAAATATATGTCCAGCCCTAATGGTGCTCAAGGCTCATCACCTAAAGAGATGTGCTAGTCTCTTTGTCTCCTTGATGGCTAGCCAAGGGAATCATTCAAATAACAAATGAAACAATAGAGGAAGTGGAGTGATGCTTGTAGAGAACTTACAAGTGGAGTAGGCATGAAAGCATGTGGAGAGTAGTGGGCACTGAGAATACTCAATGTGCAGGAGGTAAGGTAACTTGTTAACCTAGAGAGCAAGATGCTCAAGCTCTCTTTATATACACTACTGGACTGTTTGTCCATGTATGTACTCTATCTATAAAGAGATAGGATGACAAATGATAAGGAGATAAAAAGAAGTAAGCTATAATGACTAAACAGCCTTATCTACCAATGGCAAATAGATCTCCTATCTATGATGTATGCATGAGTCAAATGTGATAGTGTAATGGTCTGATGTTACAGATGGTCTAGAGTCTGGATCTGGAATACAAATGAAAATGGAATAGAATACCCAGATCTCAATAGAGAATGGAGAATATCAGAATACCAACTAAGCTGACTAAAGGTGTAATACAGACTTGTGAAGTTGAACTAGAACAAAAAAAGAGAATATAAACAGTACTGTCTGGAGTGTCCAACTCCAACAAAGTCTGGAACTCTAAGACTGTTGTGATGTCTGGAGGACTGGAGATGTCTGGAGTTGGACTTCACAGAAATCAGGGATATGACAATACTTGAGCTCTCTTATATACATTACTAGACTATTTGTCCATATATATACTCTATCTATAAAGAGATAGGTAGATAAGTGATAAAGAGATAAGAAAGAGTAAGCTGTGATGACTAAAGATAAGTAACAGCCTTATCTGCCAATGGCAAATAGATCTCCTGTCTATGACCTATGCATGAGTCAAATGTGATAGTGTAATAGTCTGATAGAATGGATGGCCTA
>JBBPKX010000427.1:0-16276 GCA_038089435.1 Boletus austroedulis | reverse complement strand
TAATACGCTATTGGTACATGAGGCGAAGCATCAGGACAGAGGTGCACTAACTAGGACGAGGGGACGAGTCATATCGCACCCGATCTGAGTCAGTTCGAGTCATAGGGGCTATTTATGGGTAGGTGTGTGCTGGCAGCGTACAGCCGCGCATAGCCCTGATGAGTCGATCTGGGGCGATGACGTCAAGGGTCTGCATAGCCTTTTGGCCATGAGTCCTTGGTCCGGGCTGCTCTGGATCCTTGCTCAAGTGTGAGCCTGCTAACCCCTTAGCTAAGTGGCGAGCATAGAGAAAATAGTAAAGGAAACTAAATAATGGTTTGTTAAGTGTCGGGAAGGACGAGGAAATGTTACAGACAAGACACCTCAGTCTTGTTCTTCTTGATCTTTCCCTCTCTCACCTTACGACTCAAATGCCCTGCCTTGCAAAGCATCCAGCTCTTAAGTGAGTTAGGTCATTTCATTAGAACAAGACTATCCTTACCTGCCAGATTAGCTACCCACTGGAAGAACCCCAGTTGACCAAAGGAATTCGAATTCACCAGTAGGCCACTTCACATAGCTCATCTAGAGTACTAAACACTTTCCCAGTGTTGTACTACCACATCAAAGACTTACTTGAATACTCCCTTGCTGGAACAAGAGGTTTCCCCAACCCAGTAGCAAGGGCCAGACCATCTACCATAACTCTCGAAGACCTCATACCAGATTGGCCAATGGAGCTTAAAGTAGCAGACGAGGAGGACCTACAGGTAAAGTAATGGCATTCCACCTTATCCATAGGGGAATCGCATCAGGAGCTCACAAAGCCCACCACAGCTACTATACCCAGAATTGGAACCAGAGGAAGAAAGAGTAGCCAAAAGATCGGAAGAGTTGGAAGAGTTATCCGACTACTGTACAAGTTTAGATGAAGGGCTTAGGACCGTTAGAGAGTGTAGTACCCTCAGACCAGACGACACGCCGTCCACCCTAGTAGAGACTGAGGCAGATCTTTAAGGGGACATCATCATCCCCTTTGAGCATGAAGTTGGCACACCCCCATACCACCCCTTTACCCCAGATCGCCCAGCCCCACTTCTAGCAGAACCCATAGATTGGACCCAGGTGACAAGCAACCATTGTCATGGATCAACAACTGAGGCAAGCAGACTTAGATGTGCGACTAGGGAGAGACTACAGAGGAAGATCAACGATCTTATTCAGGAGGGGATACACCTTGCTGAGGAGAGAAACAGGAATGCCACCAAAGCAGCAGAACTCCAAGAATGGGTTCACGTGGCGCATGCAGACATCACGGAGAGAATTAGGATTTGACAGAGAACTCCTACTCCCAGCCCTGCTCATCCTTCTCCTTACCCCCGTTGGTTTCATCCTCACGAGCCTATTGCTCATGACATTATTACTCCTCTCAGACCCTGCTCAGCACTTTGGCGCCCTTGTCGTTACCTTCCATATTAAACTTCTATATATCCAATACGAAATTGTGGAAGTAGAACCTATCCCAATCAGATCAATAAGAGAAGAGTGCATTATTGAAGAAGCACCTCTGCATATTATCAAAGCAGAACAGGAATGCGAAGACCAGACCAAAAGGAGAGAGAACCAAGAAAGTTCAGACTCCGAAACACTTGCGTACACAGGCCTGATACCTTGGGACAAACAACTCGAGACCACACCTCGATACACCATTGGACAGAGTCCCACAGAAAGGAGACGCGCCTTTAGGAATCACTATATCCTTGCCAGAGAGAGAACCCTAGCAGCCAGGGCAGCTAGACAAAGAACAGAGGAGACAGCAGAAAGAATGCTTACTCATCTCAGGGAGCTTGACAATTGAATCTCGGAACAAACCCTGTATAGACTGAGACCCCCTACTCCATATTGACACTTCCTTATAGAAGGAGATGAGTCATCCCTTTGATCGACAGGCGTTTGTTGCCAATCTCCAGGCAATCCAGATCAATGCCACATTAGCTAATGACCTTCTTAACCTATTCGACCATCTTACAGAACGACGCGATGATGCACAGGCTGCACTCAATCTAAGCACTACTATTACAAGGAGGCAAGCAGCAACAATAGCTGCTTTAGAAAATCAGATTAACCAAGCAACTACTCAAATCACCACCCTGCAGGCGTTATCAGCAGCAAATCCCACCACGGCCTCGAAGCTTAGTAAGGCTTTCGTGGACCCTGGATCCTATAACGGATCACGATCAAAGTTTGAAGAATGGTAGATGAAGATCCAATCATGGTTACATGAAAATGCCACAGTGTTTCCGCTGGCTAGCCAAAAGGCCATGATCGCAGTCCTATCTTGTTTAGAAGAACAGAAGGCTGGAGGCTTTGCCTGGACAAAGTTAGATCTCATCTCACAGGGAGGAACCTATACATGGGCCACCCTTGTAACGGAGATCGAAGCCCTCTTTAGATCCGTGAATCAACAAGAGTGGGCTAGAGCAAAGCTGCAAGCTCTGAAACAAGGAAAGATGCTGATAGATGACTGGATCATCAAGTTCATGGAATATGAACCTCAAACAGGAATGGACATGTCGCATCTTATCTCCATCATCGAAAAGAATGTTGATCAGAAGATCATTAACCACATCCTTATGAAAGGACCTAGACCAGCATCAGTGCTAGACTACCTGGAAAAATGCTGAGTTATTGGAACAAGAAGGCAACTCCTATCTTTCATCCATAACGGGACCACCACTAGACAGGACCCCTTTGCCATGGACGTAGATCACATGGAGATGGAAGAGGAGGAAGCTGAACCCGATGACAAGGATCAGGAAGTAGCCATGATCCATAAAGGAAAGGCCTGCATAGGAAAGAAATACAAGAAGATGTGTGCTCAGATCAGCACCTGTTTTAATTGCGGAAAGCCCAGACATTTTGCCAAAGAATGCCAGCAACAATCTATGAAATGCCCAGATTGTTCCTGGTCAAAAGGGGAACATAAACCCAATTGCGTCAGAACCAAGATCCGCTCCAACAGATCAATGAACATAGAAGGAGCTACCACTTGGGACGATGACGAAGATATTCCCCGCGCATGTAAAGGAATGACCATGGAGCAAGTAAGAGTGCTATTCCAATCCATGCCCTCAAGCTCGGGAAAAGCTTGAGCAGTCTGGAGGAACTGAGTGACCACTCTGCCGAAAGAAGCTCAGATGCATGCACTATGACCCTTATCTCGGAAGGATATGAATCTTTACCAGCTATTATTCAGGAAAAACCCTGCAGCATAAAACCTACAGACATTAATATGCAACACTTATCTGCTATCACCACCGAGATTAAAGAAGAAGAATCTAAGAAGAAAAGAGAGATTGAGTTACCAATTACTATATACACTGAAAACAGCAAAGAAGCCTTGGTGCACGCCCTACTAGATTCAGGGTTGCATGTGACCTTCTTGGATCAGAAATGGGCCGAAGAAAACAATATACCGCTGAAGCTGCTGCCTAGACCAATAATCCTGTACAATGCAGATGGAATGAGGAACAGTGTATGAATGCTGAAATATTACACCTGCATTGTGATGGAGTACAATGGACACCAAGATGAAATGAAGGCCGAGATAGCCAACCTCAGAAAGAATAAAGTAATCCTTGGCTTCATATGGCTAAAGCACCATAACCCAGAGATAGATTGGGAAAAGCAAATGGTATGGATGACGCGATGCCTGACTGAGTGCCAAACCCCATTCTTACATCATCTAAATCAAATTGAGAAAAAGGAAGCCCAAGTCCTAGCAGAAACATGGAGAGGACAGCAAGTGAATAAGAAGCTTGCGGAGCTAATGGACAAGAATAAGCCACTAGAGGAACTAGTGCTGAAAGAATACCACAAGTAACTCCATGTATTCTCAAAGAAGGAATCCGAATGAATACCAACTCAAAAACCATGGGATCACACAATCGAATTAAAACCAAACTTTGTACCGAAGAAGGAAAGATTGATACCCCTTGATCCCACACAGCAGAAAGAGGTTAGTGATTTCATAGATGACCAATTGGCCAAAGGGTACATACGACCCTCTAAATCACCTCAAACCTCACCTGTGTTCTTTGTACCAAAGAAGGACGGAAGAAAATGCATGGTGCAGGACTATCGATACCTGAACGAGTCCACCATACGAAATAACTATCCCTTACCCCTTATATCCCAACTCATCGATAAATTGGCTGGAGCAAAGCTCTTCACAAAGATGGATCTTCACTGGGGATATAACAACATTCGGATCAAAGAAGGAGATGAATGGAAGGCCGCATTTGTGTGCCACAGAGGTTCATTTGAACCCCTGGTAATGTATTTCAGATTATGCAACTCACCAGCAACATTCCAAATGATGATGAACAAGTTATTTGCTGACATGGACAATGTATGCGTTGTCTATATTGATGACATCATGATCTTCACAAAAACTGATAATCAAAAGGAGCACGACTGGATTGTACTCAAGGTGCTTGCACGCCTCACAGAAAACAATCCATTTATAAAACCAGAGAAGTGCTACTTTCGAGTAAAACAAGTGGAGTTCCTTGGGATGATTGTTACCTCAGACGGAATCCAAATGGACAAAGAAAAGGTGAAAGCTATCAGAGAATGGCCGACGCCTACCAAAGTGAAGAATGTACGAAGTTTCCTCAGATTAGCCAACTTCTACTGCAGATTTATAGACGGATATGCGCAAGTAGTGCGCCCGCTCAACAATTTGACAAAGAAGGATATTACCTTTGAATGGATGGAGCACCAGCAGAAGGCCTTCGACAATCTAAAAGAAAAGTTCACCACTGCCCTGATCCTCACATACCCCAATATAGATAAGCAGTTCCGCTTAGAAACGGATGCATCAGATTTCACAACTGGAGCAGTGCTATCACTAGAAAAGGACGGAAAATGGCACCCCATTGCCTATTCCTTGCACTCCATGACATCCAAAGAACGGAACTATCCAATTGCAGACAAGGAGATGCTCTTGGTGATCTGAAGCCTCGAGCAATGGCATCACTATCTAGAAGGAGCACAAAATGAATTTGAAATCTGGAATGACCATGTGAACCTTCAATGGTTTATGAAAAGACAGGATCTCAATCAAAGACAGGCAAGATGGGCACAGTACCTGTCCTGCTTCCATTTCAAATGGGTTCACAAAGCTGGAACTCAAATGGAAAAACTGGATGCCCTTTCTAGAAGAGAGGACCACTTGGATGGAAAAGACAATGATAATAAAGGAGTAACCGTCATACCAAGAGAAAAGATTCGAACTATCCAAATACGAATGAATGACAAAGAAATAACTAAATGGATCAGAGATCTCATACATAGACTAAAAGAAACTGAAGTACAAAACCTCGAAAAGCAATATGAAGTTCATATGGAGCAAGAAGATTTGCTAGTGGACAAGGAAGGAAGGATTCTCATACCCAAAAATGAAGAACTCCAAATGGAGATATTACACCTTCATCATGACACTCCCATAGCCAGACATCCGGGAGCAGAGAAAACCTTAGAATTGATACAGAGGAGCTACACATGGCCTGGACTGCCAACAAAAGTCAGAGACTACATCGCTAGATGTGACCTATGTGCCAGACACAAGGGAGCAAATGCTCCGCCAGCCAGAAAGCTCTTACCACTACCTATACCTGAAAAACCATGGAATGATATCACCACTGATTTCATCACAGACTTACCATTGAGCCAAGGGCTAGATGCCATCTTGGTAGTCGTAGATTGATTCTCAAAGGAAGTAGAGTTCATTCCATGCAAGAAAACTACTACAGCGTTACAGACTGCACGCCTCTATCTAGATCACGTCTGGAAGACGCACGGCCTGCCATGCACTATCATGTCAGATCGCGGACCACAGTTTGCATCACAGGTGATGACAGATCTGTGTCAGAGATTGGAAATCCAACCCAAACTCTCCACCGCATTCCACCCCCAAACAGATGGGCAAACAGAATGGATCAATTGGGATCTACAACAGTATCTCCAACTCTTTTGTTTCTCCCAGCAGTCCAAATGGACTGAATGGCTAGCAATCACTCAGTTCTCGTATAACAGTAAAGCACAAGCCTCCACAGGGACGTCGCCCTTAAGCATAATGCACACCTATCAGCCATGAATGGGCTTTGAGCAGTGCATGGTGAAAGCATCCACAGCAGAAGAACTGTCAGAGCATATAAAGAAAGTCTGGAATCAGACCCAGGAGAACTTAGCAAAGGCTCAGCACCATATGAAAGAACAGGCCGACCAACATAGATCTGCTGTGCCACCTTACCAGATTGGAGACCAGGTTTGGTTATCCATGGAAAACCTGAAATTGACCAGAGCATCAAAGAAGCTCATGGAACGATAGGTAGGACCCTATAGCATCATCTGCCTAGCTGGACCTAATACAGTTGAACTGCACCTACCTGGACTGGTGCTAGTCACTGAAGATAGAGAGAATGAATGGGAAGTGGAGAAGATAGTGGACAGCAGATGGGTTCATAATAAGCTCCAATTCCTGATGCATTGAAAGAGATACCCAGAGGAAGAGCATACTTGGGAACTGGAATCCAACCTTGCTCATGCAAAGCAAGCTGTCGCAGACTTCTATCAGAACTCGCCTAGTGCACCACATAAACTGTGCGTCGCAGTTCCTGACTTCTTTAATTTATTTAGGCATTGTGGATCACCTATTTCAGAAAAGCCACTGCACCTGCTTCTGTTTGATCGACTCAACCATCCGTAAGCTCTTGCCCCAGGGGTGCACCTGGGTTACCAATGCTCTTATTGTTGATTGAGCCTTGCTCTCACAATGGACCACATTCACCACCGCTTCGCAATTGCCTTGAACACTGCTTGCCATCTCACCCACATCAGATTCTGCTCCTCTATTTATATCCTGGTATTGCCCCTTCCCTCTGTTGGTAATATTATTGAAAATGAAGAAAACAAGGCCAAACCGGAGGACCCAGCCACAACTTGGGATAATGAGTGGGATCCGTCTCACCCCCTCAGTAATCATGTGGAACATTGGATATTCCTTTGGGATAATGGCTCAGATAGCCACAGTATCCCAAACACTGCATTGGTTTGGGGGGACGAGCTTGATGGGGATGGAGACCCCCTTCCAGAGTTAGAAAGCATTCCGGATCCCAATGACCCAAAGTGGATGCCAGAGAACTGGCCTGGTCCCTGGGAATTAGCCAATGAACCCATGGACCTCTGGCTACCTGGAGGAATGCCAGAGCCAGAATGCGATGTTGCTGTTCCTATCCTGGATCTGTTACCCCCGGTATGCCTGAACACTTACCTCTGGCCTGTGCCCTATCACTGGCCAGACATTGGTCCCTTGACCCAGTACCACCACCCTGGTCATGTAATGGCCTCCACACATGAATATGCCATCGGAGCAACAGGGTTACTATGCATGGTACCTGGCCCATTTGACTTGGCTAGATGAGCCGCCAGAGGGCGAAGAGGATTAGCTATCAGGATGCCAGCTCATAAGGAGGGGGTAGTGTAACATTTCCCTATTTTTCTATCTATTTTCTGATACTTAATGGACACTTATTTAGTTTCCTTTCTATTTTCTTTCTTGTTCACCTCTTAGCTAAAGGGTTAGCAGACACAGACTCAGGGATGGATCAAGGTCAGTCTAGACCAAGGACGCACAGCTCAAGGCTATGCAAACCCTTGACATCATGACTCCAGAACATTATAGGGCAGTGCCTGGCTGTGTACGATGCCAGTGCACTCATATCCTAAAATAGCCCCTATGACTTGGGATGACTTGACCCAACTCATCCACTCAGCCTAACATGTCTGTCTCTGTCCCGGTGCTTGGCCTCATGTACCAATAGCAGTATTCCTGTAGAATAGCCTCACTAGCATGGACCAGGCACAGCCTTGTACAGTAGAGTATAAATACCAGGCTCGAGTGGACAAGACACCTCAGTCTTGTTCTTCTCGATCTTTCCCTCTTTCACCTTATGACTCGAAAGCCCTGCCTCGCAAAGCATCCAGCTCTTAAGTGAGTTAGGTTGTTTCACTTTTACTCTTTCATGGGTTAAAGTTGGTCATTTTGTTGTTCCAGACTTTGTTTTTTGACATTTGGCACCTTTTGGAAGAAGTCTACTCATCCTTGCATCATTCTGGACCACCCTCCCTGTTCATTCTGCTCATGAACACTGCTGAACATTTGTTTAGCATGCTCCAGGCACCTCTGATGCGCTATTTTCCAGGCTCTTTTTTTTTTCAGACTTTCCTATTAAGGGGAGGATAAGGACTCCACTTGTGACCATTTCAGTCATTTCTAGGTCCATTTCAACACCAGCACAGCTCATGAAGTCCCTCTGAGCTCATACCTAGTTGACACCCTTGTGGCCCTTTGTCTGAGCACCTCTGTTACAATCTCTGGACATTCCTGTCCAACTCCAGTCCTACTCCTAGTTCAGAAAAATGAGCCCTATCATCTGTTCATCCCCCATGTCCTTCCATTGACCTAGATGTTCCCTGAAGACTCTGTCATCCATCCTTGAAGATACCTCTGCTCTCATTGTCATTCCTCAGACACTTCCCAAGTACCACCAGAACTCCAGCCTGACCTCTGAAGCTTCTCCTCCATCATCTCCAGTACTAAGGAACTCACATAGACAATTGTCAAGTGTCTTCCTGGACCCCTAGTCTTCTACATCCTGATCTTGATGCACACCCTCTGTCCCCATCCAGTTGATATTGATCACCATGAACCCTTCCAACTATCCCTGCTTGCCTTACCTCTTTTCAAGCTGTTTCAGCTTCATCTCCGATGGTTCTGGCATGAACTCTGGTGATGTTGCTCAGCCCATTGAGATGAACTTCATGATAGTCCTGCTTGTCTTCATTATGGTTCCCTGTCTTCCTGGTGATCATCATCCATCATTGACTCCCCCAGTTCATCTGTTCAACTCTGTCAGTCACACCATGGTTAGTCAGTCACACTCTGGTGCTCTGTTTACCATCTCCATTTCTTGGTCACTCCTTGGAAACTCTGGACTGATGCCACTGACTGAGTGAAGCTTTGTTTCACTCAAGAGTTGATTCCTCTCCACCTTTGCAGGTTTTTACTCTCCAGGCCCTGACACCTCCTTACACTCTATTCCATGAGCTCCCTAACCTCATGTCAACTCTGGTTGGACTTCCTCCTGGACACCTGTACCTCTGTTATGCCTCCAAAATATGCTTATTATGATCAGTACGATACATTCTCTGTTTCCTCTGTCTCCAATTCTTTGTTTTTCATCTATTTGAATATCTCCATTATTCTTAGATATTTCTCCACTTTACTCTGATATTTTCCATTTTCTCCATTCATTCCATTTTGTAGACTTCATTGATAACAAGAAAAAGACAAAAGAAAACACCTATACATATCTACTTAGTTTTCCTGTTCTTTTTCTCCTTCCTCTGCTTC
Source organism: Boletus austroedulis (assembly GCA_038089435.1). Lineage (NCBI taxonomy): Eukaryota > Fungi > Basidiomycota > Agaricomycetes > Boletales > Boletaceae > Boletus > Boletus austroedulis. Next base: position 6,819 of record JBBPKX010000427.1, on the reverse strand, counting down.
CTTTTTCCCTGTTTCCTTTTTTGTCTCTTTTTCTGCTTTCTTATCTGTTTCCATTTCATCCTGTTCTTCTTCCTCTCCATCCCCATCCTCTTCTGTTCCATCTCAATTCTCCTCCATTTCCTCTGTTCTGGCCTTCATCACCTCTGCTTTCTCCGTTTCTATCACCTCTGTTCCTGCTGTCACTTGCATCTTTGTCTGGACCTGCACCTTGTTCTGATGCTCCTTGTGGTCCTCCCTCATCCCAGCAACCTCCTTGCAAAGTCCTCTAACCTTGCCCACTAACTCCTTGAGCACTGCCATGATCTCCTTTATCACCTTTGTCATCTCTGGTTCTCTGTTCTTCTGTGACAGACCCACCAGTACTTCAATGTATGTGCAATTCTTCTTCCTCTGCTCTTCTCATTGTGGCAATCCTTCTTCCTCTGCTCTCCTTGTCATGGCGATCCTTCTTCCTCTGCTCTCCTTGTTGTGGTGATCCTTCTTCATCATGACCCCTCCAGCACATAATATGCACTTTTGTGCACTCTCCACATGCCTTCCCCTTTGTTCCTTGAGTGGGCTCTGTGCATGCCAAGCACCGCTTCTTGCAGTGCTGACACTTCTCTGCCACCATCCTCTGGGTGCTCTGACTCATTTCCGGCTCCTCCTTGTCACTGCTTTCCTTCTCTGACATAAAAATGATTGGATTCAACTACTTCTGTTAGCATGACACCAATTCCGAAACTCCTGGGCACTCACTGGTTCTCCGGCCTTCCCCTTGCCCTTTTCCTTTGTCTTGGCCTCATGCTCCTCCCTGGTGCACTCCTCTGCCATCATCCGACATGCTTCCTCCAGGTTTCATTGGCACTCCTCTTCTTTGCACTGTTTCCACTCTTTCTCCTTGCATCATTTTCATTTCTCTTCTTCCTTATGCAGTCTTATGCATCTCCAATGCTCTGTTGCCTTCGCATCCTACAGCTCCTCACTGTCATTGTTGCATTCCACAAGCTTCACATTGGGCCACGTCTTGATATCATTGATGTCAGACATTGTAGGTGAAGAAAGAAAATTGACAAGTGTCAAACTCTGAACAGCCTTGTTATATAATCCATTTCAAACTCTGCTTGTTGATTGTCATGTGTTGCATTGTGTCTCGCTTCCGAACTCCAGATCAACAAGGTGTGGACTGAAATGACCTAACTTACTTAAGAGCTGGTACGCTTGAGGAGGGCATATGCGAGTGCAGAAGTGAGGAGGGAAAACTCCAAGGAGAACAAGACTGGAGTGTCTTGTCACCTGGGGCCTGGTATTTATACTCTACTGTACATGGCTGTGCCTGGTCTGTGCTAATGAGTGTCATATCCCTGATTTCTGCGAAGTCCATCTCTGGTCATCTCCAGTCATCCAGATATCACAATGGTCCTTAGGGTTCCGGACTTTGTCGGAGTTGGGTACTCTGGACGGTACTGTTTATATTCTCTCCTTTTGTTCTAGTTCAACTTCGTAAGTCTGTATTACACCTTTAGTCAGCTTAGTCGGTATTCCAATATTCTCCATCCTCCGACTTATTCATCACTGTACACATAGCCCTCACTTAACCTTCAACCCTAGTAGTTTCCAGTCCGGAGTTGTCACCGGACATTAGTATATAAACTCCTGTAGTTTCTCCATCATACTTTAGTTTGAATATCAAATAAGTCACCTCCTAGCTTGAGTCTGACTAGTCTCCATTCCTACTCTCTCTACTTTAAATACGAGGACCAGGGACTTGACAAGGGCACGACACATATGTCCTGTGCCAATGTCCTCACCCCTCCGTATCTCCGTACCTCCATCTCCGTACCCCCAGTCGACCCTAGTCAATACCTTTGTCCCTTTCGTTCCCCTCCGCTGGACTTGAGCCTGGAGGACCAGACTTGACAGTATATTCAAACTCATACTTGTCAAGATCCCCTATTCCAAATCCCTATGTCGCATACACACACCACTTGTACTGGTATCCTGCAGAGCACCTTTGGCTCCTCGTGCTCGGTACCAGGCGAATACATCAGTCTTATCCAATGCCAGGCTCCCTCTATCTCTCAGAGGTGGTGACCCCTGTCTCCGCTTACTCTGCTTCTGGAGACAACCGTTGATGAACCATGCATCACACTCTTCCCAGACAATGATGACAATGACTTCTATGAAGAATGTTGTCGAACTGACACTCCGATGCCAGCCTGGGCAGCCGCTGGTAGTTTCGGTGGTTTCAGAGGTGGTGGTGACGGCGGTGATGACCCTGACGATCCTGATAATAATGGTGACGATGACGACAAAGAACCAGACATTGATCGCCTCCTCCAAGACAATGATGACCAACCCCCGAACAAAGTCCCATTGGCTTTTGAGCTGTTCAACCAACTCGCTGACGCCATCCACGATATGATGCATCAGGCACTCTGTTGCAAAGAACCGTCTAGCAACTCCAAGACCAAAGTCCAAGAACTGGACACCTTCGATGGGTCCAACCCGAAGAAGCTCCGCCCCTTTGTCATCCAGTGTGAAATCAATTTCCAGGCAAATCCCAAGTCATCCAAATGTGATCACCAGAAGGTCATGTTCGCCCAGTCCTACCTCAAGGGTATGGCCTTGGACTACTTCGAGCTGGACTTGCTCAGAGATCTAGCCCCAGCCAACTGTCCCTTGTGGATGGACGACTGGAGAGCTTTTCTCTTCAAGCTCCAGTCGAATTTCGGACTGCATGACCCCATTGCTGAAGCAGAAGCTCAGCTTGAGCAACTGTGCATGAAGGAGACCCAACATATCTCCAAATACATTGTCAAGTGGAATCACCTCACGAACCAAGTCCGCAAGTGGGGACCTGGTGCCCTCTGCTGGAGTTTCTATAACAGGCTTCCAGATCGCATTAAGGACGAAATCGCTCGTCACAGCAAACCCGACACCATCTACGACATGCGTACTCTGGCCCAACAGATCGACCAGAGGTACTGGGAGTGCAAGGAAGAGATCTCGTGTGCTTCAAAGGCCTCTGGATCAAACTCTGGCAACCCCCATTCTTTCCACAAGTCGTCGAGCTCTGCTCTGACTTCATCTTCCAAACCTAAGGACGACAAGTCCAAAGGTTCCTATCCGTCCTCTAGCTCCACCTCCAACTCTGGATCTTCCAAAGGAGGAAACAATTCTTTCAAGAAGGGTAACACTTCCTCTATGCCTGCTACGATTTCTTCTAAATTAGGCAAAGACAGTAAACTCCTCCTGGAGGAACATCAGTGCCGCTTCCATTTAAATTTGTGTCTTTTCTGTGGTGAGAGTGGTCATTCTACCAAGGAATGCCCGAAGTCAAACTCTAGAGTGTCAAAGGCTCGAGCTGCATCAGTAACTCTGGACATGCTGGCTTCAACCTCTGCTTCTTCGGAGGCGAAAAAATAGAGCACGACTCTCAAGCGTCCGCACAGGCTGGGAGTCACATTGAACCTGACTGTGCTCTCAAGGAGTTACGTCTCAATGTGTCTGCTCTTTCTGATCCTAATTCTCTTCATCTGCTAATATCATTGCCTGTACATAATATCTCCGATGTACCAGTTCTCATTGATTTCGGCTCTACCCATTGTTTCATAGACTCTTCTTTTGTAGATAAACATAATCTTTCTACATACTCCATCCCTCCGATTAGTCTACACTTGTTCGACAGTTCTTCCACTTCTGTTATTAACTCCACTATAGATCTGACCATCTCCTTCACTTCCAGCATCTCTATCTCCGATGTATTTTATGTAACCTCGTTGGATCCTCAATGCAGCCTTGTTCTCGGACATTGCTGGCTCACCTGCTACAATCCATTGATTGACTGGGTTATGAGCAGCATTACCTTCTGGACTCCTGCAGATGGAACGCCAACCCTGATATCGACCTCCATGCCTTCTGAGGCAACTCTGTTGCTTGTCAACACTTCTTTGAGCACTCCAGATTTGCCAAAAGCTCCTGGACTTCCTGCCCTCCACATCTCTTTCATCAATGCAGCTGCATTTCATCACACCTGCAAGATGGAGGGCTCAGTCCAGTTCTCCCTTTCCCTTTGATCTACTGAAGAGATCTCCACTCGCTCCACCTCTGCCTCTGCTGTGCCATCTTCTGATGAGAAGATCGACCTCTCTGGTGTCCCTTCAGAATACCACGATTTCACGGATGTCTTCAGCAAGAAGAAGGCCGATATGTTAGCCCCGCATCGGCCCTACGACTTGAAGATCGACTTGGAAGAAGGTGTAGAACCTCCAGTCGGAAGGATCTATTCCGTTTCCTCAACTGAACAACAAGCCCTTCATGACTTCCTTGACGAACACCTCAACATTGGATTCATTCATCACTCCACATCCCCGCACGCAGCTCCGGTGTTGTTCGTCCGGAAGAAGGATGGTTCCCTCCGACTCTGCATTGATTTCCGAGGTTTAAACAAGATCATGCATAAAGACCACTACCCCCTTCCTCGTACCTCCGACCTCCTTGATGCCCCCTCCAGAGCCAAGGTCTACATGAAAATCGATCTCCATCATGTGTACCATTTGGTCCATATTGCAGAGGGAGATGAGTGGAAAACCACATTCCGGACTCATTACGGATCTTTCGAGTGGTTGGTTATGCTGTTCGGACTTACAAATGCTCCAGCAGCCTTCCAGTGGTTTGTCAATAATATCTTCCCAGACATGCTCGACGTCTGTGTCGTGGTCTACCTCAATGATATCCTAATATGCTCCCATGACAAGGAATCACACTGTAAACATGTCCGTAAAGTACTCTGGTGTCTCCGTGCTAACGGCTTGTATGCCAAGCTGGAGAAATGCGAATTCCACTCTGACATGGTCGAGTATCTAGGATATGTTCTTTCTCCCTCTGGTCTTTCCATGGCCTCCAACAAGATCAAGGCAATCATGGATTGGCCTGAACCCAGGAAAGTCAAGGACATTCAGTCCTTCCTCGGGTTTGCAAACTTCTATCATCGTTTCATTCAAGGTTACTCTGACATCGTGATTCTGCTTACTCGTCTCACTCGCAAGGGAGTCCCTTGGGATTTCTCTGACACCTGCCGGAGATCCTTCCAACGCCTCAAGGACACATTCATATCCGCTCTGGTGCTTGTGCACTGGATCCCAAACATCCCCATCACCATTGAAACAGATGCCTCCAACTATGCTGTTGCCGGTATTCTTTCCATCACAACTCCATCCGACAACAAACTCCACCCTGTCACGTTCTTCTCCCGAACCTTATCTGGAGCTGAGTTGAACTACAACACGCATGACAAGGAGTTGTTAGCTATTTACGAGGTGTTTAGATCATGGCGACATTACCTGGAAGGCTCCAAACTTCCCATAGACATTGTTACGGATCACAAAAACCTTGAATATTTCTCCACTTCAAAGCTCCTGACACAACGCCAAGCCCGGTGGTCCGAGTACCTTAATCAGTTCAATACAGTAGTCCGGTACTGGCCTGGTAAGCTCGGAGTGAAACCAAACGCTTTGACTAGATGTTGGGACGTCTATCCCAAAGAGGGGGATAAGGACTATGCTCGTGTTAACCCTGATAATTTTAGGCCAATCTTCACTCCAGAACAGCTTGCGTCATCCCTCCAAGCTACGTACCTTGAAGCTCTGTTACTCTGGGCTTCAGCATTGGTCAACATTGAGCAACTCCATTTGGACATCTTGTCTGCCCTCCCCAACAATCCTGTCGCGTCTTCCCTGCTTCTGTCTAAGCCATCCAATCCACGATGGACTATCAATTCTGAAGGATTCCTCCTATGGGACAATTGTATCTATGTCCCAGAATCTAACAACCTCCATCTCTGTATTCTCTGGACATTCCACAACCATCCGACCGCTGGACATTTCAGTCAAAACTGGACATTGGAACTCATTCATCGCGAATACACTTGGCCCAACATTAGGACTTTCGTAAAGAACTATGTGAGTTCATGTACAGCCTGTGCTCATGCGAAGACTCCTCGTCATCATCTGTACGGACTCCTGAAACAACTCCCAGTCCTGAAGAAACCATGGAACTCCATCTCCATGGACTTCATTGAACAGCTTCCCCCTTCGGAAGGCTTTACAGCCATCCTCGTGGTCGTTGACAGACTGTCAAAACAGTCCATATTCATTCCGACCCACGATACAATTACCTCCGCCCAACTCGCCAAGTTATTCCTGATCCATGTCTTCTCCAAGCACAGAGTTCCTTCCCATGTCACCTCTGACAGGGGCTCCGAATTTGTATCGTACTTTTTCTGGTTGCTAGATAAAGCTCTCGACATGTGCCTCCACTTCACCTCCGGATATCATCCAGAGTGTAATGAATCCCTAAGATGGGTGTACATTTCATTTTTCCATCATTCTTGGTTGCGGGTCACAGCCACAGCATAGCCACAGGGTCTCACAAGTCATCACAAGTCATAACAAGTCACATCGAGTCATACCAAGTCATGACCCTGACCGAGTCATAACGAGTCACATCAAGTCATACCAAGTCATACCAAGTCATACCAGAGTCAGTAGGAGTCACTCTGACTCACATGCCTCATGCAGCAGGCACTGCACACAGGATTGCACAGGATGCACAGGTTAGCACAGCCAGGTACAGGTTTAGCCTTGCTGATGCCTCATGGAGAGAGATCTAGTTACATTGGACCAATAGCAGTAGTCTCTCACCACAGCCCCTTCTGCCTCATGTACCAATAGCTATAGTAGCTCAGGATAGCCTCAGTAGCACAGACCAAGCACTGCCTTGTAGTATAGAGTATATAAAGGCCTGTCAGTAGCACAGTCCCCATCTTAATTCACCTGT
>JBBPKX010000426.1:0-16322 GCA_038089435.1 Boletus austroedulis | reverse complement strand
ACACCAGTTCTAATTATCCTCCGTCAGGCCTCAAGTACCTGAGTTGAGTCGTTGTCGCTGTTCCTGCCATCAGTCGTGGCATCATTCCAAAAAGGAAAATTTACCCCTAGTACTCCATACCCAATTTCCCGCCGAGCACTGTTTTATGGATACTCGTGTCCTATGGTATCGTAGTCATGGCTGGAAGTATGTCGCTTGTGAGATATGCGATCACCGTACTCCCCGTAATCATTTTCAGGCGACTTTTCGGACAGGCACTGGATGTCACTACAACTCCGACGGGATTTTTTCGTAGACGTCCCCGATCTGCGGCGTGATCTGAGTTGAGGGAGAACAGAGCGGAGGGAAAGCTGTGGGATTTCTAGACTTGTTCCGACATTCACGGTAGGTGTTGTGTGTCATGGAACACGCCAATACGGTGGGTAATAGCACTTGAGGAATCCGAGTCGAAACACTACTTTGGACTCAGGGTAGACTGGAAGTGCGGCTGCAGCAGCGTCTAGGGTAGGGTCCGCAACGTTTCAATAATTATGCATCTCCGGGTCCGCGTATATACTGAGCTGAAGTTTCTGAATATTGATATCATGTTGGCATGACTTGAGCCTGTCCTTGCTTGCCACACAAAAACGCGTCGCTTTGACTGTCACTGCTGTCATCTACGGAAGAAAGATAATGGTGTCGCCCTTTCTACCTGGTTCTTGTTCCGGATCTGATCTCCTTGGTCACCCTCGCCCCTGCAAGGGCTACCAGCACCATCGCCACCGCCCACCCCCATCCTAACCTCTGCCGCTTTACCCACTCCATCCCGTTAACGCCTGTAAACAACGTATTCACGACAATCGGTGCGACTGCGCGGCCACCACACATGGCAAACTGTACGACCCCGTTGCTCTGGCCGAGCAACGAAGGCGATGGAGTGTGCCGTTTGACCAGGAGCATGCTCAAAGTGTGTGGAATAGCCGCAATTTTGGAGAGGGCAAGCAGGGTGAGAAGGCCTGGCCAGATAAATGCAGATGACGACGACGTGGAGACGGTTAGGGAATCGAAGTTGGATGACTGGGTGCGGGCAAGGACGTTGAGAAATGGAAGAAAACCGAACGCGACAGCCCAGATGTACATGCATGCGCTGTACGTCTTGACGTAGTCGAAATGTCGTAGGATGTATGGCATGGCAAAGAACCGGAGGAGGACCGCGACTGTCCCTGCGGACGAAAGGGCGCTTCCGATGGATGAAGGCTAATCGGGAAAGGGTATGAAATTACGGAGTGACTCGATATTCTTAGCGACTCACATCGAGTGCCAAACCGCCAGCATCGATAGGCGTGTAGCAAAAGAGTGTGAATACGACGTCAAATGCGAGACTCAGGAAAGACAATATAAATCCAGAGATGGTGAGCGCTCGCATAGCAGGTATCGAGAGGAGTTCGATCATGCCGGAATCTTTGGCGTCATCCGAACACGTTTCCTCCTGTGATCCTGAGCTAGACGAGATATGGGAGTCCACGTGCTGTCTTTTGCTCGAAAGTGTCTTCAGAAGCCCAAAATGAGTCATCAGGGGATGCTCTCACACGGTTTTGAATGTTATAGGACCCATACCTCTTCGATGAATGTATACCCCAATGCTGCTCCAACGAGCGCGCAGGCAGCGCTGACGATACAAGGAGGCAGGTAAGGATGTTCCACAAAGACATTCCAAGAGAAATACTGTGGATACCGCGTTGTAGCATTCGCCAGCGTTCCACCAATGAGCGGCCTATAGACGTCTCATCGTCCTAGTACAATTGCATGAGAGAGAGAAACAAACCCGATGATGGTTCCTATTGGCCATGCAAGGAAGTAGATTGAGACGGCGAGGTCTTGATTGGTGTCGTCTGTAATCTCTGCGAGGATTGAATGGATGACAGCCTCGTTTGCTGCGACTAGTCCACCTACAGTTGTCATCAGGATATGCACCAGCCATCAGATGGTGAACGGAAAAATCAAACCGAAAAATCTGGACGCCACTATCCCAATGAGCGACTTGGACAGCCCAAATGTGGTGGTTGTCACGGCGATACCAACGAGACCAGTAAATACGACAGGACGTCGGCCAACGACATCTTGGTAGGCGTATCATCAAGTGCTTTGATAAAGAAAGTTCTGAGCATTTCTACCGACCTGATATCTTTCCCAGCTGGTACATGGAAAACACTTGGGCGAGCGAGTAAATACTCTCCTGTCATTGGTGCATTATGGCGCGAAAGTCAGGAGAAATATTCCCGTGTCCAACGACCGACACGCACGACCAACCCGCTGTAAAATCCGACTCGTTCTGGTTCTGCGATGCGCAGATCTGCTAGGAGCTGGTTGATGTAGGGGAATATCTGCTGGTAGGCGATGGGGTCCACGATGCGCACCGCAAAGAGTGCACTGAGTTGGGCTTTTGGAATGGGCGTAGGTCTTTGTCTTGCGGGAGAGACGGATTCCTCGTCGCCAGCGGGTCCAGGCAAGAGGCGTGTCGTTTCGTCCACCGTCTCTGGACCGTCATAGCCATCGGTGCCGCTGGGAGGCGCAATGTGGGACATTCTGAGATGGATGAGTCGCTAAAGCATTTCGAAGCGTCGTGTCCGGTGAGTCTGACGTGTGACAGCAAACATGAACGTATGTTTGGTTTACAGCGGAATTCACACAATACGACGATAAGAATACAAAACCCAGCGCACGGCACCGACAACACGCTTGGTTCCAACATGGCGACGCTTAGCACTTGCATTCCCCGCTCTTGCACTGACCGGTTTTGCAGTCGCATCTACGGATCGTTGATCAATCAAAGCGTCAGTGACTCATCCCGACGATACGCACGCTTTCTCAGTGCATGCGCAGCTGGCGCTGCCGCAACCAGTCTGGTTGACAGGGATGGACGTGATCTGTACCCTCGGTCGGTCAACGTCGCGAGTACCCAAGAAAAGTGCGCACGGTGTTCATGGATGTGGCCTTGGTGATGATAGCTCGGTAATGAATTGTCTGGTGGGTGTTCTTCCTTCTTATCTGTGGGCGGGTTTCTGTTTGACGTTGTTTCTGCGTGATACTTCTGATATCCGATAAATCAGCGAGTGTCGTAGATTATGGCAAGTCGAGTCCCGCTCTCTGGTACATGCCGACCGCTCCTTGTCCAGTTCTATGCCCGATTCACAGTCGTCCCTCGTTTCATTTCCGCACCTTACTCTAAACAGCAACCGTAGACCTGGAGACCATCGATCGCTCAAGAGTGATTCGTGGTTGGGTGACAAGGCTTGCAGACGTGGATGAACGGCTGCGGATCGGATCATACGATGCCACTAAAGATATCCTGGCGAGCCCGCCCTAAAGCGGTCATCTGCCAAACCGTCCCTCGCACGCAACTCGCCCTGTGGACCTTTGGACATACGATTCTACTGTCGTTGGCCGGTTTGACCCGCCTGTGTACACAGCGGGCGTGTTCGTTAGTCAGGCAAACTCGTCTTTGAAGACAAAGATGAAACTTTGTTCAAGCGTTCGAAATCCGCGTCGTGATCGGCGACGCAAGATGTTGCTTTGCCACTCAAGAAATACTCGAGTGTAGTCAGGACATGTCCAGAGTAATTATGCGTTGCTTGGTGACGGGCAAAACAGACGCAGCAACCAAAATTGACTCATTGGATTAAGAAAAGGAAACAGCCTGTACGGGCCTCAGCCAGTAAGTAACATGGTCAACATTCGTTTAAAGCGTTTCGGACATGAACGTTATGCTAGCCCTGGACCCGGTCCAATTAGTAAGTCGTTCTGGCCATGGATTCTTCTCTTTCTTGGCAATACTCACCAACGTATGCGAAACACCATCTTTTGCTCAAGTCGAGAATAAGATGTACGGGCAAGCGCTACTCCACCCGTCCTTGTTCCTCACCATCTGTAATTGTTCCTATGAGCTTTGCGGCAATGGAGATTTTGAATTGCGACAAACCAACAACCTTGGCTATGGCAGCGATGCCTGCAGCCACACACTGTGCCTTCGTTGTGCCCGTTGGGATGCAAAGAAAATGAGATTCGCGAGTGAGAAATTTGCAAGGCTGAGGTCCTTCAAGCCCATTGAAACGGATGTAGATACTGTCTTTGATGGCGCGGGCAAAGGCATAGCAAGACGTTCTGGTGACAAAGTACTGCGGCATGGCATCGTGGACTGCAAGGATAAACTGCGCAATACGATAAAGGGCTGGAGCACGGTCTGGCAGCCATGTGAGTCGGTGGAGACATCGACCGATGAATCGCATTCCAGGTGGTTGAATCTCGACTGTGTTGGTTGCAGGACCCCACAAGCCAAGTCGAGCTAGGAGGGTGTCGTTCATGAGGGTACGAGACACCTTGATCAAAGCGGGGGGAGTGGCTGGAGAAGGAAAGGTCCGGGATCTCTGTCGAACTTCTAGGACGATGTATTCATGCTGGCAGGACGGCAGAGGTCGTGATTGTTTGTAATGCCACAGACTGGTGACGATGTAGTCACGGTCAGGGTCATTGTCGCGCACGAGCTGGAGCCACTCTCGAGGTGTATAACTCGCAGGGGTGTCGAGCACGGTCCGTAGGCAAAGTATGGCCTTCTTAGAGGGGTAGAAAAAGCAAGGATACACGACGATGCTGAATTCCATGGTGGCAACTGACTGAGGTGTGTGACGTCATTACTACGACGTCTTAATTTGGACAATCCAGCAAGTACATTCCATGATCATTGTCATTGTGGACTGTGCTTGTTCCGAAATGCTTCAGATGCCACTCTCCGAGTGGCCTTCCTCCCATCACTTGAGGTACCCCGACATTTCAATATGCGCCATTCATGTTCAGCGTCGCCTTGTTGACGGTGTAAGATGGGTCTACCTGGATCCACAGCGCAATCCATTCTAATCTTTGCCAACATGCTCACCACCTCTACAATGTCCTTGAGATCACTCCGTCCGCCGACTGCCGGACCCATCCCGTTAAATGCGGTCGGCATTGCCAGATCTTCAGGATCACCGAACGTAAACGCAGTGTCGAGCGTGGTTTTGCCAGTGGAATTGTAGTTTAGATCGATTAATACCACGACCCTGTGGACAGCCCTGGACCCGTCTGATTGGGTGAGCGATCGCGACTCGATGCAATGAATCCATCGGGGTGTCCTTTTAACTTATTCCAGACCCGATTCCCCTGGTCACCCTCGCCCCAAGGAAAGCTCCAATTACCATTCCCACTGCCCACACCCATCCTACCCCCCATTGTTTCACCCAATCTATCCCGTTGATTCCTGTAAACAGCCAACTCACTACGACAGGCCCGACTGCACGCCCGACACACATTGAAAACTGCACAAGCCCATTGCTTCGACCGAGCGACGAGGGCGAGGGAGCGTGCCTTTTGATGAGGAGCATGCTCAGGCTGTGTGGAATGGCTCCGATTTTGGAGAGCACGAGGAGTATAAGAAGTCCCGTCCAGATGAGCATAGATGCAGTCGATACCGACAGAGAGTTGAAGTTTGCAGGCGGATGGAGACGAGCGAAGATATTGAGGAATGGTAAGAGACCGAAAGCAACAGGCCAGATATACATGCATGCATTGTACGTCTTCGCGTAGTCGAAGCGTCGCAAGATGTATGGCATAGCAAAGAACCGGAGTAGGACGGCGAGCATTCCTGCGAAAGCGAGCACATTTCCAATCGTCGAAGGCTGCTCGAAGATCTGTCTGGATTCAATCAATTTGTAGACTTGATGGCTCACCTCGAGTCCCAAACCACCTGCATCAATTGATGTATAACAGAAGAGTGTGAACACCACGTCGAATGCAAGGCTCAGGAAAGTCAGTGCAAACCCAGAGATTGTCAGTGCCCGTATAGCGGGTATCGAGAGGAGCTCTACCACATTCTCTGGTTCTGCTTCATTCAAACACGCATCCGCATGTGACCCCGTGGCAAGTGGAGCAGCACGTGCGTCCTTCCGTTTTCCCGGAAGTGTCTGCAGGTACAAGATATTACTTGTCAGCATCTGCGCTCTCCCTACCCATGCATCTCAATTGAGTATTTACCTCTTCGATGAGTGAGTACCCTAAACCCGCTCCAACGACTGTACAGGCAGCACTTGCAATGCAAGGAGGAAGATACGGATGTTCCACATATACACTCCAAGAGAAATATTGGGGGTATCGTGTCGCCGCATTAGCCAACATCCCACCAATGAGCGGCCTACATCATCATCACTGCCCTTCATAACCAGCCTTGAAAACAGATGGAACGAGAGACGAACCCGACGACGGTGCCTACTGGCCATGCAAGACTATATATCGGGACTGCAAGATCCTGATTAGTGTCGTCCGTAATCTCTGCAAGGATCGAATGAATGACAGCCACATTCCCTGCAACTAGTCCACCTTTGGAACCATTGTCTCGATGAGAACATGACATTGAATAATAGAGTGGAAGACAAACCGAAAAATCTAGATGCGACAATGCCAGCGAGTGATGTAGACAACCCAAACGCAATGGTTGTGACCGCGATGCCGACGAGACCGGTGATTACGACAGGACGCCGGCCGACAACATCTTGATCAGCATATCATATCATGAGCTCTTGTGATGCAGATTATATCTACCAACCTGATATCCTCCCCCACTGATACACAGAAAATACCTGCGCGAGTGAATAGGCACTCTCCTGGTCGTTTGACCATAATCATGATGGCTTGAATGTCAGGAGAGACGGCCATGCATCCCAACAAGTCCGCACGTACAACCAATCCACTATAAAAACCGACTTGCTCTGGTTCCGCGACGTGCAAATCAGCTAGGAGCTGATTGACGTAGGGAAATATTTGCTGGTAGGCGATGGGGTCGACGAGCCGTACTACGAAGAGCGCACCAAGTTGGGCTTTTGGGAGCGGCGTTGGTGTTCGGGTTCTGGCGGTTTCTCCGTCGCTGTTGGGCAAGAGATGTGTCGACTCGTTTGACGCTTCAAGGTCATCACCATCGTCGATGCAGCTAGGACTTGCATTGGGGCTGGAGAAAGACACAGAACATGCCATGTACTAGTCCTACTGACCGAGACTGCTGTATCTAACACGAGGGCATTCTTCCGAACTTCAATAATTTGTATCTGTTTGGCCTAATCTAACTTGGGTGCAGCATCAACCGATGGCGGACTTGGCGAGAGGTAACCAAACAACCCCATTCCAAGACTCCAGGTCTGTGATTCCAGTATGCGCGTACCCTATGCCTCCGCTCACCGAATCCCATTGGTCAGCCTTGCCCCCACCAGAGCAATACATGCCATGATAACCGACCATCCCCACGTGATGCCCCATGTCCTCGCCAATGTAGATCCATTCAGCGCGGTAAAGAGTGTACTGACGACGACGGGGCTGACAGAGCGTCCGAGACACATGGCGAATTGGACGACGCCGTTACTTCGCCCGAGGGCTGATCCAGTCCCTGTTTTGGCCACACCTGCAGTCGTGGTGCCAGCTTTAGGTGTACCCAGTGTGGACATCGAACGGAAACCGGGACCGGTACCAGTGATCAAAGGGGACACGGAATTACCAGGAGCATGTCGTTTGATGAGGAGCATCGTGACACTGAACGGGATTGCTGCAACTCTGGACAACGCGAGCACGAGCGCAAGGCCAATCCAGATGACGATCTCTGTCTTTGCCACAGTGCCAGACCCGTCCCCAGATAATTCAGACTGTGTAGGAGGACGAGCGAGGGCAAGCAAGTTAAACAGCGGGAGGAACGCAAAGACGATCGGCCAGAAGTACATGCACGTTTTGTATGTTGTAGCATAGTCGAATCGGCGAAGGATATATGGCATTGCAGCAAGACGGAGGAAGACGGCAAATGTACCAGAAGAAGCTAGGAATTTACCGATAGTAGAGGGCTGTCAAAGGTGTCAGCGCAAGTAGTATGAACACAATCCAACCAGGAAACGACAGCGAGTACAAGCCGCAAATACAATCTATACTCACCTGAAGTCCTAAACCTCCCGCATCAACAGGCGTGTAACAAAACAGGGCAAAGACGACGTCGAATGCGGAACCCAGAAAGCTCAGGATAAGTCCGGAGAGCGTCAACGCTCGTAAGGCAGGTATCGCGAGGAGCGCTTTCACACCCACAGAACTCGTACTTGTGTCTGAGGCGGAGGGTGAGACGCTGCCAGGAACACCGTCTGAACCTTTACTTGGATGCGTCTATTAGGATCAGAAAACAAGTCAGCATAGACATTTCTACACCCCTTTTTATCTGACCGACCTCCTGTATCCAAAAATAGGCCAATACAATGCCAAAGAGAATACACACAGCGCAGATGACGCAAGGCGGGAGATAGGGATGGTCCACGAAAAGTGACCATGAAAAATAATTTGGGTACCGTGTTGCCGCATTCGCAAACGTCCCGCCAATAAGCGGACTATGGTAAATCCGGGTGGGGTCAAGTTCTAGCTGTCAGACACGAAAGCCAAGGAGACCTACCCAATGATGGTGCCCGTCGACCATGCGAGGCTGTATATCGGCACAGCGATGTTTTGATTGCTGTCATCGGTAATTTCGACTAAGATCGAGTGGTGAACAGCGATGTTTCCTGCTGCTAATCCACCTGAGAAGTTCGTGAATACGCCCTGAATGAGATTAACCAAGGAACAGGAGGAAACCGACCAAGAAACCGAGATACAAGGATCGTGACCAGCGATGTTGACACGCCAAACACAATGGTAGAGATTGCAATGCCGATGAGGCAGGAGATGACAACGGGACGCCGACCAACAACGTCTTCAAATGATAGGTCACGACGAATTCTAGAAACATACCAAATCAACCACGCACCCGATAACCTCCCCCATTGGTACACAGAAAACATCTGCGCGAGCGAATACGCACTCTCCTAAAAGACCATAGAAATGGTGTTATCTTTATCAGTACAACCTGCACACGCACCCACACTGGCGGGGATCAAACTCACGATGAACCCGCTATAAAATCCGACTTGCTCTGGCGCAGCAATGTGCAGGTCAGCTAGGAGTTGGTTGATGTATGGAAATATTTGGGTATAGGCGATGGGATCAACGATGCGTACAGCGACGAGAGCGCCTAGTTGGGCCTTCGGAAGAGGTGTTGAACCCCTTGCTTGGAGTGCCTCTGTGTTGCCACCTTCGCGCTCTGCATCCGGTAAGAGTGGTGTCGACTCATCGGGCTCGTGGAGGGAACTTTGGGTGAAGCCCGTCCTGGACATGGACGCTGAATGGGCCATTAGCGTGGGCACGCGCAGTTTACTGAAGATGAACCATTCAGTGGTAGTGAATAACCATTCCCATGGCGTCCGAGGGTCTAATTTAATCTGCCTATGAAAAAGCACGACCTGCGCGTGGACGTAAAGGCGTTATCTGAGGAGTCAAGACGTACCCTGTTACATATATGATGTAGGGTGCATGATGATCACGTCAGTCGAAGGTGTGCAGGGGCCTATCAGGCCATCTCTAAGCGCTCCTTGAGTGCTCCTTGAGCAGACATAAATGGGAAAGTGAGGTACAGTCGTTTGCCGGTCCAATCAGCGTCCGTGTTGGCCCTCGCGTTGGCAGGTGAAGCCATTCGGAAATAACAACGTAAAATTGCTGCCCTCCAGATGGGCCCAGTGACTCCGATCTGTCGAATGAGATCTTAAACGTTGCCCCGTAGCGCCGTTCTTCGTTGAGTGACTCGCCTAGACTATAAGTATTGTCGCTGTGAGAAGGATCGTCCGTACTGTAGTATCAGCCAGCGGCGTTCGATGGATTGCTCAACGTAGTTCCAAGGCTATAGCGAGTCACCATTCAGGTAATTTTACGTTTGTATGCATCCTAGACCTTCCGGACAGCGAGGTACTTATCTTCCCGTCCATTGTTCTATGGCTTCGCAAGTAGTTATCTACCTACGACTCGACTGCGCGACCGGCAGTTGCCTCGTGGATAGAGGTTTCAATTGGAACCACTGCTCCACCAGCTTAGACCTAGTGCCGCCGCCGTGGAAGATCTTCTACTGCACCTGCCATCCTCTCCTCCGTTTAACTTCTGTTTCACAGTCGACTCGCATGGTGAGTTTTGCCCCTTCGGGTGCCACACTGGCAATCACCACTTTCGCACTCCCCACTTGTACCCCTGCTAGGTTCAGCCATGTGCGAATATGCTGGACACACCATACATACGAGTAACTTAAAAGTGAGCCGCAGCGTAAACAATATGTCCAAACTAGCATCTAGCCGTTTGAATGATGTTACTGGCAGAAAGCACTCCACATCCAATGCGTGCACACATGACAAAAAGTACACTTAGATTCGAACAGGGCGCGACAGCCTATGCATCATCACCCCCGCACAAGCAGCTAAATCCAGGTGAGTCAACAGTCCAAGATGTGTCGACGACACGTACGCTGAACCATTTTGGCAACCACATGTGCAGTCAGTAGAACAACCGTGGTTCACAAGGGTAGAAGTGATCTATGTGCTCAGGTCAACGCGATCCCCTTGACATGCAAGTCAAGGAGAAAAGGACAGACAGTGTTCATGGTGAGTATTCTGTAGGTCTTTGGACGAAAATTCGTAAGTGGGTGATTTGGGTGAGGAGTTGGTGAGAGCAACTTCCTATTTATCCCTCGCTCTGGCTGTTTGGTACTGTGGTTATCGCTCACCCTCTTCTGCTTATCCCTGGCGGCTTGGTCCCGACAACGGCATTCCTTTCGTACGCCGCTATGGGCCGAGCCCTCACTCAAAGACCACCCCAAAATTGTGCGTGCCATGACACAATGAATGCTTCTAGATCGTTGACGCCAATCAATGTGGATGCCGTTCTACCATTGCTCGGTCAATGACACGACGTAATATGTATTGCCACTGTAGGCCCGGCGGCCCTAGGACCCATGAGGCAATTTCGCCTCCCACCTCGTAATGGTGGGGCTCGAGCTCGATGGATCGTGTTCGGATCA
Source organism: Boletus austroedulis (assembly GCA_038089435.1). Taxonomy (NCBI): domain Eukaryota; kingdom Fungi; phylum Basidiomycota; class Agaricomycetes; order Boletales; family Boletaceae; genus Boletus; species Boletus austroedulis. Next base: position 5,365 of record JBBPKX010000426.1, on the reverse strand, counting down.
GGGTGTCACCACGTTCTGGGGTGCGGGCCTGCGCTAAGTAACGCGTAGCATAGCCCTCGTTGGAGGAGCGGAGGGCGCGATGTTGTGATGACGTTTTCGTGACGCAAGACAGGGAACACGGAGCAAAGTTGCTGCAAACAAACCCATCTGACGGTGATGATAGACCTAACAGCCTTGTGACGCACAAGCGGTGGTAGCGAGCAGGAGACAATCACATAATACATACTACACATCGTCAACGCACCACCAAAGAATCACCAGGAGTTAACGCAATATGGTAGATCTGGAAATGTATTGTACAAATGCACCACGTATGCACCCGAAAACGCAAGTCACAAGCCCTGACCATACCTATCCGCATTCCTAAAGTACACACGCCTTACCCATCGTCGCCGACGGGTCACCCAACCATCACACGGTCGTCCGTCTGGTCGGGGGTGTATCCACGTATCGGTGGTATACGTCCAACCATCTATGCCGTCCATTCGATAGATGGCGTGAATTCGAAATCGATGAGAGGAACACTCATGTTAAATGCATACCTTCATCTGCACCTACGCAGACGCTCGTATTTGGGGTGTCACATTCGACGGCCCATGAGGCTACCAGATCAGGCCGCCAACCCTCTGTCTCAATGAATGCCCAACCAGGGGAAAGCGAGAACGTGAGATTGCTGCTGTGCGAAGAAAAGGTGAGTATCTTGGAGCACGGACACCGAGAACGCGATGATGGAGGGGACCGTCGACCCCAACGAAATGTAGAGCACAAATAGGACCCGAAACGCACCTGATTTCTCCGCCCACGCCACTCCACCCATCTCTGCCTCTCGTCCACCCTACCCGTTCTGTCAGTTTTAGATTTGCCTTGGACCACGTCCCTCCTGCTGTCCCTTTTGATGTGTCCGCGAGTCCTGTCGCTGTTGCTGTTGTCGCAGTTATGGTCGAGCTCGACGTCGTGGACGCCGCATCGTCCTCACCGCCGTCTTCTTCGCTCCCCCGAACGAGGGTGGCGATGGATTTGCGTCGCTTGCCGTCCAACGTGTCCTGAACCCAGCGTTCGTTCTCCCAGAGTTCAACGTAGGTAAGTGGAGCGTTCCATACGGTGTCATCGAGTTGGTCATCGTCGATAAGGTGGCGCAGCCAGAGAAGAATGTCGCGGGGAGTGAGAGTGAGCGTGAATGTGCGCGTGCAGGTGGAGTGTGACGGGTGACGGATGCGGTGACCAACGATAGGAAGAAGGGAGAGAGGATTTGAGAAGCGGGGGACGTTGATGGAAAGCTGGAGCGAGAGACCGGGCCCGGATCCAGCCAAGGCGGCTGACACAGTAGAGAGTGAACCCCGGAAGTGGGGGTGAAGGGCGCCAACTGTGCCTGTGCCTGCAAGGAAGAAAAGAAGGCGGAGAGGGAGGAGGTCAGTCATGAGGAGGGGGAGGAGGAGGAGGAACGTGACGAGTGTGATGATGAGCAATGGATGATGGGGCTGGGTGGCCGATAGAGGATCTGAGGTACGTCGAAAGGGGTCGTTGGATCCAAAGTGCGAGGGCGTGGCGACCAAGAAAGGGAGCAGAGGTATGACGGCGTCATGGGCGTCTGAACTAGATAGATGCGATTAATTGAACGAGAGTGGGAGATGGACACGCTCACAAGGCGCCCATGAGGTTCTGGATGGCTTGTATGTTTGCTTGCCAGTCAGCCGTTCCCTCGCCAACGTTGATGGGGACAGGTCGTGCGCCTGGCTCGGGGTAATAGCTGAGCATGACGCCGAGCAGCAAGACATGAGGGATTAACAGGGTCATTTTCGGAAAATAGCCTAACGAGAGTGAGCGAGCGCGAGAAGAGGACGACGGCGACGCACAGAAAAAGCCGTAGACGGCCAGAAAGGCAGAGGTTCGTTTCCAGCCTTTTCTCCACAGGACAATCTCCTCGATGCGGTCCTGGAGCCAAAAGACGGGACCGACTCTGGACACGAACCGACGAAAGTTGGCGGTCATGATTTGGACCGAGAGCGGATCTCGAGCGCTGAGGAGCGCGTGAGACGGTGAGCGGGGGTTTGGCATCGCGATGGCGGACGCGATGATGCTGGCGCTGGGCAGCATCTGCGGGACGAGCGTGAGGGCGGGCTTGGGCGAGGGCGGCTCGTCGGGCGATGGCAGCGAGGTCAGAACTTTCGTGGCGGGTTCAACCGCCGTCGGTTTGAGTCGAACGGCGTCGGCGGGAATCTCAACATAGTCAAACGTCGCCATCGTCGTCGACCACAGCGAGCTCAATTGATCAATTATTTATTTTTTACTTTTCACTGCACCGCCACTGATCCTCGTCATCGTTGTCGACAACGACGAGACACCCGCCGTCATCGTGTCCCACGATGTCGCGCTCACTCTCGCCGACGTTCCTCCCCTCCATCAACGCCCTCCTTGCCGCCCTCGCCCTTCCCTTCTCCATCGACCACCCAACCGACCTCACCCCCTCCCTCCTCCTGGCCGTCTTCGAATCCCTCATTTGCGCCCGTCTCCCGATCCCCACCGCCGTCCGTCAGTCCCGTACCAGAGATGCCAAAGCGCGTGCCATGCTCGTCCTGTTGGGCGTCCTCGAATGTGACGTCCTTCGCGGTGGTACTTCATCCAACCCAGATCACTCCGTCGCGGCCTCCACCGCAGACGACTCCGTGCTGGGTGGCGCCGGTGCTGTTAGCGTCGACGGCTGGGTCGACGAGATCGGTCTTGGTGAGATCGACCCCGAACGACTCGCCGACGGGGGCTGGGAGGAGACCATCTTCGTCGGTGAGCTACTCTGCTGGCTCGCCCGTCGAAGGCGCATCCTCCCTCGTATAAAACCTTTGCACCGATCATCCTATTCACGCTCGCTGTACTCGGACTACCATTCGTATGGTACTGAGGGCGACACCGCCGACTTTTCAACGTCTCTCCTCCTCCGGCCTTCTCTCTCTCATAGCTCACCACGCGCTGATATCGATGCCAACGCCGAGTCTTCCATACTCTCACACATTACAGATGTCCCTCGTCACCCCCTCGTCCACTCTCCTGAACCATCCCTCTCCGCATCCGTCACGACTGGCACAGACCTCTCCATCCGTGCACGAACACTTTCCTCACGTACAAGCGTGTCCAACACCCACGACGATCCAGACGACTTCGAGGAAGCGTCCCAGGACACGCTGCAACTATACGATCCCCGTAGATTGATGCAGGACGCAGAAGAGGACGACGATCGGCCGCCTACATTCCGCCCACAATGTATACATGAACTCGACGATCCCTCGTATATCCGTGTGCTCGCAGGTCCTTCTGGGGACGAGGAGGACCTATTTAGAGATGACCCTAACGATGCAGAGGCGCAAGACCCCTATGCACCCCCAACTCCAACACCCAGACGTGTCCGTCTCACTGGTTGGATCGAACCCGTCGACTCTGCCACAGAACTCGGTCACTTTACTGCCTCTCGCGCTCACTCTCGCTCACGTGCGTTCAACGTGAGCTCGGGTTCTGGTTCAGGTCCACCGTCTCGATTGCAAACACAGTCGTACCAGCATGAGCGTACAGGCGTCCTCCCCAAGCCGACATTGCGATTAAAATCAGGCTTGTCCCCTCCCCCGCCACCAAGTCGCCTCTCGCCCTCCCCACCCCTACCCGCCTCGTCGAAACCTCCACCCGTGCGATCGTCTCAAAGTCCACCATCGTCCCCCGCGCACTCGGATTCACCCTTCGACGTCTCCTTTTCGACACTCAATAACACGAGTACGCCCGCGAAACCTCGTCTACCACGACGTACGCAGCTCCATGCGAACGGGTCTGACACCCATACTAAGGTGCATAAAAGTAAAACAGTAGCAAATGGTTCGGAGACAGGGCATCCACATCGTCGCGACCGTTCCCCCTCCTACACGCCTTCCCCACCCTCATTCACGATGTCTGGAAGCTTACGAAACGGTAACAGTGGTGTTGGCTCTGGCTTGACGCCGGGCACCAGACCCAGTCAGCCGGTGACGACAACGGGGAGAAGGACTACCACAAGGAGCACGTTACCCTCGCCCACGAGTGCGGGCACGAGCACGGGTACCAAGATTAATTCCCCACCAGCAGGTTCGGCAGTGACGACAAATATGCTCCTCACGGAGCGCGCTCGGTTGTCGACAGAGTTGGCAGCACTCAAGCGGGCGCGTGCTGCGAGCGACGCAAAGGATGCCGGGGTTATTGGGACCAGGACTGGGATCAGGACCGGTCGGCGCGTTGGCGTTGACGTTGAAATTTGATATTCCATCGAAGGTGTCGAGTTTTTGAACTTGTATGATCCCGCTTGCAACTAGCAGTTAGTATGCTTGATACGATAACCCCGTAGATGCCAAGTTTTCGCCGCGATGTCAACCACGCTAACCGCCAGTGACGACGCTCACTTTCCAGCAATCAGTTCATTTGTTCGTACCTCTGAATCAGTGCGCTATGCCGTTACCCAAGTGTTCCTTCCTATAAAATCCCAGGCGAAAATTATACCAGGGAATGACTTGCTCGTGTTGTATACGTATACACCACCGCTGGCGCTTACGGTACCTATATTTGCGGGACATCCGAGCCCACCTCGCAAAGTTGTTAGATAACCTACCGGCCTCCATGAAATCTTGGCTTTGACCTCGTCATCTCCTAGCTGCATGCCATGTGAACCGAAGGTGTGTCCGCAGATTACCAACAAGTGCGTGCTGATAGTCTGTAGATGTGCGAGGCATCCAAATTATTCTCAGACGTAAATGCCACACGTACTACCCCAGTGCCTCTGTTACGCTGGTGTACTGATTCAACTGTCGAGGATAAAGGGTTTCAGTTCAGGCTTGTACAAATGTCGTTTCCCTTTCTCCTGCAGGTCTACATTACACCAATGTACCGCTTGCCGACATCTTGCGAAGTGTTTCACACACTGCAAGTGTTCCTCGCATCACTAGACGTGTTCATGACTGTGTTGGCAGGTCACACAGGATAAGACCGGTCCTAGCCGTGTTTGGCACCATTCGCACCTTTGGCTTCTTACTCACGTCGCATTCCACATCTTCCGGAATGGCTATCTGAGATGGCACCAAGGTCCTGCGCTGGTCTTCGAGAGGTACTTGCCACCAAGCCGGATCAGCTGAATGCCCGCCTATCCCCACCCCCGTTCGACTCATGAGGGACACTCAACTCACGCTCCTAAAAAGCCGTGACTACATTCGTAGCATTTGGGGCAATCGAAACCGAGCAGGACTCCGGGAGACATGGCCTGGAACCATACAAGTTCCTCGTACTCCTGACGCAGTCTGGCTCGTCAGAAATAAAGTGTGATGCACAAGACAACACCAAGACATCAGTGTCGCCTCCGATTGAG
>JBBPKX010000424.1:0-16335 GCA_038089435.1 Boletus austroedulis | reverse complement strand
TATTTTCCCTGCCTTTCTCCCAGTCCCTCAGCTCCTTTCTCAGTCGCTTGAAGCATACCTCCTCCAAGCCCTTTAACTAGGGAACCCCCAGAGTATAGAACAGCCTAAGGAAGCCAGGTTGTCACAACACCAAACATGCCTCAATGGCTTTGCATTACCATTCCTGAATTCTTTAATCTATTTAAGTATTGCAGATTGCCAATACCAGAAAAGCCACCACATCAGTTACTGTTTGACTGGCTGGATCATCCATAGCCTTTGCCCCAGGGGTGTGCCTGGATTACAAATGTTCTTATTGTTGATCAAGCCTTGCTCTTACAATGAACACCATCCACTCCTATCTTGCCCACACTTGCACCTTTCTTGCCCATCTCTGTTTCCACTCTCCTATTTATGTTACTACCATTGATGCTGTGCAGCTTACAGAAATAGTGGTGGAACCATTTGGTAATTGGGCCAACACTGGCAGTCCTACATGGGAATCTGAATGAGACCCAGAACATCCATTGGATCAGCATCTAGAGCATTGGATATTTGTTTGGGATAACAGCTCAGACACCCATAGCATTCCAAACACAGCCACAGCTTGGGGTGACACAGATCATGACTCAGAAGGAGATACCATCCCAGACCTTGAGCCTGACTCTGCAGATGATGGCTGGACACCAGAAAATTGGTGTGGCCCTTGGGAATTAGTGGATGAACCCATGCATCTTTGGCTTCCAGGGACAATGCCAGAACTGAGCCCAGACACAGTGGTCCTTCTACCAAACCCACTCCCACCTGTATGCCCAGACACCTATGTCTGGCCAGCACCTTTTGAGTGGCCCAACATTGGCCCCTCCTCTTTTTACTGCCCTCAAGTCTCACAGTGGCCACCACATATGAATATGACTGATGAGCAGTGAGGTTACTTCACCCTTTACATGGCTTACCTGGTCTGGCCTGATGAACCACCAGAGAACTAGTAGCTGTCAGGATGCCAGCTCATAGGGAGGAGGTAGTGTTATGTTTCCCTATTTTTCTATCTATATTCCAACACCTAACAGATGCTTATTTAATTTCTTCTCCCTATTATGCTATGTTTGCCCCTTAGCTAAGGGTTAGCAGACATGAATACAATAGGATGATCTAGGTCAGTCTAGACCAAGAATGCATGACTCAAGGCTATGGAGACCCTTGACATCATAACCCTAGAACATTGTAGGGTATTGATTGGCTGTGCATGGTTCCTAACACATGCCCATCCCAAAATAGCCCCTATGACTCAGACTGACTCAACTCAACTCATCCTCTCACCCTAATGAGGGTGTCTCTGCCCTGATGCCTTGCCTCATGTACCAATAGCACTATCAGCTTGTGTATAGCCTCGATAGCACAGCCATGTATCATAGAGTATAAATACCAGGCCCAAGGCAACAAGACATCCCAGTCTTGTTCTCCTTGGAGTTTACCCTTCTCACTTCTGCCCTCACATACACCCCCCCTCAAGTATACTAGCTCTTAAGTGAGTTGGTCATTTCAAGCCAGGAGTAGCTGTGCCTTATCAACTCTAGGGTTTTCTCTGCTCTAGGATGTCTGGCTATGGGGGTATCATGATGTAGCTGTAATATTTCCATTCAGAGTTTGTTGTCTTCAGGTACAAATATCTTTCCATCCTTGTCCACTAGCAAATCTTCTTGCTCCATATGGACATCATGATGTTTCTCCAGTCATTTTATGTCAGTTTCTTTTAACCTATGTACAAGCCCCTTTATGCAATTAGATAGGGCTTCTTCATCCATTTGAATGCATATTGATCATATTTGATCCAGGGGTATGATTATTACTCCTTTATTATCATCTTCTTTTCTATCTGCATGGTCTTCTTGTCTAGAGAGTGCATCTGGCTTTCCCATTTGAGTTCTGGCTTTATGTGTCCATTTGAAGCGAAAGCAGGATAAGTATTGGACCCATCAGGCTTGTCTCCAATTAAGGTCCTGCCTTTTCATAAACCATTGGAGATTGGCATGATCATTCCAGATCTTGAATTCATGACAAGCTCCTTCCAAGTAATGTTGCCATTGTTCTAAGCTTCTTATTACTGACAGCATCTCTTTATCCACTACCAGGTAGTTTCATTCTTTTGGTATCATGGAGTGTGAAGAATATGTGATGGGATGCCACTTGCCATTTAATTCTATAGAGAGCACTGCTTCAGTGGCAAAGTCCAATACATCTTTTAATTCATCAAACACCTTTTGTTGGTGTTTCTCCCATTCAAAAACTTCATCCTTCTTTGTTAGGTCATTGAGTGGGTGAGCGACTTGTGCATAACCATCTATGAATCTTTGATAGAAGTTGGCAAGTCCAAGGAAGCTTTAGACATTTTTGACTTTGCTAGGCATAGGCCAATCTAAGATGGCTTTCACCTTTTCTTTATCCATTTGAATTCCATCAGAGGTTACTATTAAGCCTAGAAATTCTACTTCTTTCACTTTGAAATAGCATTTTTCTGGTTTTATGAATAGATCATTTTCTGCAATGTGGACTAGCACCTTTAGCATGATCTTGTCATGTTCTTTCTCATCCTTTGACTTGGTGAAGACCATGATGTCATCTATGTAGATGACACAGACATCATCCATGTCAGCAAAGAGTTCATTCATCATTGTTTGGAAATTTGCTGGTGAATTGCAGAGGCTGAAGTACATGACCAGGGGTTTGAATGAACCTCTATGGCATACAAAAGCTGCTTTCCATTCATCACCTTCCTTTATCTGGATATTGTTGTATCCCCAGCAGAGATCCATTTTCATAAAGGACTTCACTCCTTGTAACTTATCAATGAGTTGGAAAATGAGAGAAAGAGGATAGTTATTCCATATGGTGAATTCATTAAGATACCAGTAATCCTGTACCATCCATTTTTGTCCATCCTTCTTTGGTACAAAAAAGATTGGTGAAGTCTGTGGCAATTTAGAGGGTTGAATATACCCTTTCACTAGTTGATCATCTATGAATTCACTAACTTCCTTCTGTTGAATTGGATCAAGGGGAATCAATCTTCCCTTCTTTGGCACAAAGTCCGGCTTCAGTTCTATTACATGATCCTATGGTTTCCTAACCAGCATTCTTTCTGATTCCTTCTTTGAGAATATATGGAGGTACTTGTGATACTCCTTTGGAACCAATTCTTCTGGTTTCTTATTCTTGTCCATTGACTCCATGAGTTTCTTATCCACTTGTTGTCCTTTCTGCATTTCTGCAAGGGTTTGGGTATCCTGGAGTTTGATTTGATTTAGCTTACTTAAGAAAGGGGTCTGACATTCAATTGGGCATCTTGTCATTTGTATGGTCTGATGTTCCCAGTCCACCTCCAGGTTATGATGCTTTAGCCAAGTAAATCCAAGGATTACTTTGTTCTTTCCAAGGTCAGCTATCTCAGTTCTCATCTTTTCTCAATGCCCATCATACTCTATTATGATGTTGGCATAGTATTTCAGTGTTCCTACACTGTTCTTTGTTCCATCCATGTTGTATAGTATTACAGGTTGTGTGAGTGGTTTCAGCAGAATATGATTTTCTTCAGCCCAAGTCTGATCTAAGAACATCACATGTGACCTGAAATCCAATAATACATGGACCAAGACTTTTTTACCATTTTCAGTGGTGATTGTCACTGGTAGGGTTATTTCTTGTTTAGGTTTTAGTTTGTTCATTTCTTGACAGGTTTCTTCAGCAATGAGGGCCAGGTGCCTCATATCTATATCTGTTGGCCAAATTTTTCATGGTTTCTCTTGAATGACTACTGGCATGGATTCATATCCATCTGATAATAAGGTTAACATGTGAACATTTGAGCTTCTTTCTGCAGCTTGGTCACCTAGTCCTTCAAGACTGCTCAAGCTTTTCCCAAGCTGGAGAACATAGATTGAAATAGAGCTCTCACTTGCTCCATTGACATTTCTTTGCAAGCATGCGGGATGTCTTTGTCTTTGTTGTTCCATGCAGTGGCTTCTTCCACATTCATGGTCCAAGTTGAGTGCATCTTTGCTCATACACAGTTGGGTTTATGTTCTCCTTTTGTCCAGGAACAATCCAAGCATTTGGTAGATGGTTGCCAGCATTCTTTGGCAAAGTGTCTGGGCTTTCCATAATTAAAGCATGTGGTAACTTTAGCTCAAATCTTCTTAAACTTCTTCAAGATGCATGCCCTTCCTTTTCGGATCATGGCTAACTTCTTTTCTTCTTCATCTGGTTCATCCTCTGGTTCTGATTCAAATTCCATCCAATCAATGTCCATTGCAAATGGATCCCTGCAAGCAGTTGTCCAATTATGAATGAATGAAAGGAGTTGCCATCTAGTGCCAATCATTTGGCATTTATCTAGATTGTCCAGCACTATAGCTGGTCTGGGTCCTTCCATCAGGATCCAGTTTATGATCTTCTGATCCACATTCTTTTCAATAATGAAAATGAGATGTGAGGTATCCATTCCTGTTTGGGGTTCATATTCCATGAATTTGATGATCCAGTTATCAATCAGCATCTTCCCTTGTCTGAGGGCCTGGAGCTTAGCTCTTGCCCATTCCTGTTGATTAACTGATCTAAACAGGGCCTCGATCTCTGTTACTAGAGTTGCCCAACTATAGGCTTCTTCTGTTGAAATGAGATCTAACTTTGTCCAGGCAAAGCCTCCAGCCTTTTGCCCTTCTAACTGAGACAGGACTGCTATTATGGCCTTCTGGCTTGCTGGTGGAAACACTGTGGCATTTTCATATAACCAAGATTGGATTTTCATTCACCATTTTTCAAACTTAGATCTGGATCCATTATATGATCTGGGATCCACAAAAGCTTTACTGAGCTTAGGAGCTGTGGTGGGATGTACTGCTGATAATGCCTGCAGGGTGGTGATTTGTGTGGTGGCAGTGTTGATCTGTGCTTCTAGCATGGTAATCATTGACACTTGTCATCTTGTAGTAGCATTCAAGCTTAATAGTGCATTCTGAGCATCATCATGTCATTCAGTGAGGTGATCAAAGAGATTCAATAGATCTTGTACTAATGTGGGATTTACTTGTGTCACCTGTAGGTTACCCAGGAATACCTGCCTATCAAAGGGATGACTCATCACTATCTAAAGGAAAGCAGGGTCTAATTCTGAGTGGTGACAAAGTAGACAGTCTGAATGGGGTAAGATCTGGGATTTGATTGTTGAGTTATCTTAAATGAATAAGGACTTGCTCTGCCTCTTCATTTGTTCTTCTTCTTGCCTGTCTGGCTAATAGGGTTCTTTCTCATGCAAGGAGGTATCAATGCCTAAATGTGGTCCTTTGTTCTGCAGCACTTCTTCCAATATTGTGCTGATCCTGCCAAGCCCTCTGTAATGCATCTGCAAATACTAAGGTTTCAGAGTCTGAACTTTCTTTGTTCTCTCTTTGTTCTATCTATTCTTGGCATTCCCTTTCTGCTTCAATGATGTATGGTGATGCTTCTTCAATGATATGCACTTCCTCAATGGATCTGAGCAGGCTTTTGGGTTCTTCCAATATAGGTTTGGGTACAATGTTTATTGAAATGAAAAGTAACCTAATATGGAAAGAAATGATGAGGGCACTGAAGTGTTGAGCAGGGTCAGAGAGGAGCAATAATGTCCACAGCAATAGGTGCATGAGGATGGAACCAATGAAGGTAAGGAGGAGGATTAGGAGGAGCAGGAGTAGGAGTTCTCTGTTGAATCCATATTCTCTCCTATATGTCTGCACAGGTGGCCTGGACTCTCTCTCTGAGCTCTGCAGCATATGCAGCATTCCAGTCTCTCTCCTAAGCAAGGTATATCCCCTCCTGTATAAGATCTTTGATCTTTCATTGTAATCTCTCTCTAGTCACACATCTAAGTCCACTTGCCTCAGTTGTTGATCCACAGCAATTTCCATTAGTTACTTGGGTCCAATCTATAGGTTCCACTAATAATAGTGCATGGCAATCTGGGATAGAGGGGCAGTATGGTGGTGTTCCAACTTCGTGCTTGTAGGAATCTACAATATCCCCTTTGAGTCTACTAAGGTGGATGGCAAGTTGTCCAGTCTGAGTGTACTATGGTCTTGGACAGTCCTTAGCCCTTCATCTAAACTTGTACAATAATCTAATAACTCTTCAGATTCTTCTGCTACTTCCTCTGGTCCTTCCAGATAGAGAAGCTAGAGATAGGCTTTGTGAGCCCTGATGCAATTCCCCTATGGATAGGGTGGAATGCCATTACTTTACCTGTATGTCCTCTTTGTCTTCTACCTTTAACTCCACTGGCCAATCAGAGATCAGATCTTCAAGAGTGACAGTCAATGGCCCAGCCCTTGCTACTGGGTCCAGGAATCCTCTTATGCCTGCAAGAGAGTATTCAAGAAGGTCTTCAACATGGTAGTACAACACTGGAAAAGTGTTCAGTACTCTAGACAGACTATGGGAAGTGGCCTACTGGTTAACTCAAGTTTCTTTAGTCAACAGGTGATTCTTCCAGCAGATAGCTAGTCTGGTGGGTAAGGACAGTCTTGTTCTAATGAAACAACCAACTTACTTAAGAGCTAGTATGCTTGAGGGGGCATTAAAGAGATGCACTAATCTCTTTGTCTCCTTGGTGGCTAATCAAGGGTACACTCAATAAAGCAAATAGGAGCAGTAGAGGAAGTAGGGCACTTGTAGAGAACTTACAGGTGAAGTAGGTGTGAAGTGTTGTAGAGAGTAGTGGGCACTGAGGGTACTTGAAGTGCAAGAGACAAGATAACTTGTTAGTCTAGAGAGCAAGATACTTGAGCTCTCTTATATACATGGATGGACTGTTTGTCCATGTATGTACTCTATCTATAAAGAGATAGGATAATAAATCATAAGGAGATAAGAAGAGTAAGCTGTAATGATTAAACAGCCCTATCTACTAATGGCAAATAGATCTCCTATCTATGACATATGTATGAGTCAAATGTGATAGTGTAATAGCCCAATACAGTGGACTGTCTAGAGTCTGGGTCTGGAATGTGAATGAAAATAGAATAGAATACCTAGATCTTAATAGATGTATGTGATGGCAGAAGTGAGGAGGGAAAACTCCAAGGAGAACAAGACTGGGATGTCTTGTCACCTTGGGCCTGGTATTTATACTCTACTGTACATGGCTGTGCTACCAAGGCTATACACAAGCCAATAGTGCTATTGGTACATGAGGCAAAGCATCAGGGCAGAGACATATGTGTTTGGATGAGCAGGTGAGTCATGGTGAGTCAGTCTGAGTCATAGGGGTTATTTTGGGGTGGGCATGTGTCTGGGACCATGCACAGCCAATCAATATCCCATCATGTTCCAGGGTGATGATGTCAAGGGCACACACAGCCTTGAGCTGCATGTCCTTGGTCCAGACTGACCTAGATCATCCTTGTGAGTTTGTGTCTGCTAACCCTTAGCTAAGGGGCAAACATAAGAGAAATAGTAAAGGAAACTAAGTAAGTGCCCATTACAGTAAGTATCAGAAAATAGATAGAAAAATAGGGAATTGTAACATATATTGCCCAATGAAGGAAATGACTGTCAATATCCTCACAAAACCCCTTGCATAACCACTCCATTTGCAGTACACCCATGGGCCAGGCCTTTGCTCAGTTTGAGGGGAGTATTGGTGAACAGCCATTGTAGCAACCTGAGCTTGGCATGTGGGGAGCACAAATATATTGCTAGACTAAGCTTGTAGATAATCTATTAATTACATGAGCTATTTAGTAGGGAGCACTAATCCATTGTCACTTCTTACCCCTCACAAGGGGTCACTTATCTGATTTCTGAGTCTATGCACCACCTCTTGCACATCCATGTCTTGCAATACACTGTAACTCTCTCAATTGTTCCAGTGATTGTTTGCATACAGTAGCAATGTTTGATAAATGTGTAGAGCTGTATGGCTCAATAATCCAAGAGGAGGTGAGTTCAACATTCATTGCTTACAAGGCTCCATAGGGATGTGGGGATCTACAATACTGGGTGGCTTACTATAAGATCTGTGAGCTTACTTACATAGTGTTTTACAGTTTTGTGCAGGGTACTCACTGGTTCATTCACAGTGGCTGGTGTACCCATAGGACACAGGAAACCAGACACTTTTGTGTCCTACAGTACATCCATCACTACCACTCATGCTGTTGAATCAACCACTTTGGCACTCTCTGCCACATTCAATAGTGTTCCTTGTAGCCCCATACATATGTATATTAGCTTGGTTATTGCATTTTTGTCTCAGTCTCTCCTCAGACTAACTGTAATATATCAGAGTTACTATCTGCAACTTGTGTTTGACTGGCTTCACATCTTGGTGTCCTGCCTTGACCAAAGATCATATTGGTCCATTTTTTATCCCTAGAATATGAAATCTGAAATCAATTTGACATACTGTAATCAAGACTACCTTGCTAATGATATCTGCCATGGACTTGGGCTGTGATCAGAGGCTTGTGGCAGCAGGCTAAAACCCAGGACCAATTAATCCAATCAGCACCCAAGTCTGACTTGATTGATCTCACCACTATCAACGTGCAACTTCCATGCAACTTCTGGACAGCAGCGATAAGCTTGATGCACATCAGGCATGCCTGATCACACAGGATAGCAGCACACGTGACCCCCATAGACGGGCTGGGCCACTAGACCAGGGGGGAGTTCATCTACAATATCTTGGATCGTCACTACACTGAACCATGCCCCCCTTAGGGAAAGTGGCAGCAAAGACAACGACAAGACGCAGACCCAAGGATCAACGAGCACGGCTCCAACACCGGCGTATGGCCGTCCAGGATTTGGTGTTCACCCGAACAATAACGACGGTCTCGGAGGCGCACCTTTGTTGACGTCGGCGACAGTATCGGGGCTCTGTCGTGTGGACTGGATTGGAAGATGGATCATCGATCAAGGATAGGACGCTGTACCTGAGCATACCCAAGATGAGAAAATAAGTCAACAGAGCGTCGGACGAGTCGGACAAGGGGACATAAAATCGACAAGCACACTGCCATCACTCCATGCGCCTGGATCTAGTCGGGCAACTGTATTATATGATCTAGCAACAAACAGGTACCTAGTCCGAGTTACCCATGCGTCAGCACGAAGCGGGCTATATTGCATCAGACGCACGAAAACACGCGACTGACGAGCCCCGCCTCTTACTTGGCCTTGAACAAATTATTGTCCTTGAGCGTCTGCCGGTGCTGCAACCTCAACCGCCGCTTTTCCCCCTTGCCACCTGGCCCATCGTCCATGAACTGCCTTGGTTTCGTGAGCTCCCACAGCCATGCAGGGTACTCTTCGTCCGGCTTGGCGAGGATGGGCGGTTCGCCTTTGAGGTAGTTGAGTCCGGTCATGACAGTCCCGGCTGGACAGGACGAGACGACGTCTCCTGTTTTCACGGAGAAGTGAGTCGGAATGACGAACGAGAAGTCGAGGATAGTTGGGGCGTACTTTTAGAAGGCTCTGTCGACACGGGTCTGGGTGATTGGCTTGAGCTGGGCTTGCCGCCCGACGTCGACGCATATCCGCGCACTGACCAAAGAGAAAGCTTCGTCCGAAACGTCGCTCGCGCAAGTAAAGACATGTGCCAGTGATGAAGCTCACGGTTTGACCTTGACTCCCCTTACATAAATTTGGGCGCTCGGTGAAGAAAAAATATGTATGCGGATGTACAATAAAAACAAGAACTATAGCCAGCTGAACTATATGACTATATGACACAGTCCGGCATATTCGTCCAATACCAGGGTTGAGCTCCATCTCTCTCATTCGTCAACAGCGCTGAGCTCAGAACAACCCGGAGCCAGGGAACAATTGCGACTCTTCGTTTGCATCTTGTTCATTCTCATCATAATCAGCATCGGCCGAGGATTCTACCACAGGAGAGAGGCTATACGGGGTGGCTGGGTGTGGTTCTGCTGGGTGTTGGTCTTCGGACACGTATGGATCATGTTCAAACGGATCGATATCTGTGTCCGGTGTCGCAGGTGGAAGTGGCTGTGTCAGCTCTAGAGGAACGACAGGATGAATGACACGTGTTGGAGGGGAAACGTGTCGTGGAGAAACTGGAAGAAGCGTGGCCGGTGGGGGAGGGGACATAGGCAACGGCCTAGTTTTGGATGGAATATTGTACTGCGGTAGTGTCTCCGTGGCCGGTCGAAGTTGTGGAGGCGCAACACTACTCGCGGGTTTGGGATGCAGATCGTACTCGAACTGTGTAGGGGATGAGAGTGGAGCGATAAAACCGAGTAAAGTCCGTCTCACCGCAGAAAAGACTTCTTCCTTCCGTTTCTTGCCCTCGTCCTTGTCGATGCAGTAGCAGAGGTACAAAACATCTGCACTGGAGTATGGTCAAGACGTTGAAGCGAAGCGACAAACTGAAGGAAGCTCACGTGTCTTCTACAAGGCCAACACAAAACAGTCCAACAAGCGCTGTCACACCACCAGCCAACACAGCAGCACCCAATGCAGAGTTGGGGGCCTTCAAGGTATGAGCGACGAACAGATAAGTCATCAGGGCAAATGGGGATGTAAGCGTCAAAGGCGTATACATGAGCATTGTGAGTTGCGCTAGGAATTAAATCAGTTTTCCGTGCTCGCAGATTTAAATAGGTTGAACCAGCGTACGCTCAGCCTTCAACTTTCGTCTGAAGCGCCCTGCTCCAGGAGATTCCACAGCTACCGTGAGAGCATGTGCCTGTGCGCTCGGCAGAAAGGGATCGCCAGTAAGGCCAGTGTACACGAGAGCATATTTGCTAAACGACGTGGTCAGACTCTCCAAATAGCCTACCGCCATGCCCGCCGCAACCGTGAGTGGTTGAAACCAGGGTCGGAGAACAAGTGGGAAGTAGGAAGGTAGAAGTCGCAGTGCAATAGTCAAGAGCGTAAGCACACGAATACCAGCCATGATAAGAGCGCTCAAAACGATCGATCCCAGAGGTGGATAAGTAGCACGAAGGATGGTAGCGTGGATAACGCGCGTGTCCGTTGGGAGTGGTAAAGGTAGATTCGGACCGAAAAACGGCGCGAATAAGGGAAAGATGAGGGTCTCACTGAAGAAACACGCACTCAGCATGGTACCATGCACCAATTACTCCCGCACAGGTAGTGCGTAGAATACCTCGTGCGACACCCCAACTCCAAAGCCAAATCACAATAGCGCCAACGATGGCCCAATCCACCCATTCCTCGATGCGCCATTCAGACTGGCCTTGCGGAAAATAACCAATTAACAGGAGGCGGAAAACGAGTGTGATGAAGGGTATCGAGGCGATTAATATTATAAGAAGCATGGCGAGAGAAAGTGCCATGAGAAAGGGATTGTTCATGAGGAGACGCGACGACAATTCGAGAATGGACGATGCGGAATGAATCTTGCGAGGAAGATCGATTAGACGTCGAGCGGTCAGTATAGACAATACGAGGGGGACGATACAAAACAAGCGTAATCTACATTTCAATCAAGTCACGACTTTGAGATGATGAAGTCAGACAACTCACCCAACGGTCTCACCCCATGTTGGCTCCTGATCACTTTCCCACACGAAACTCCCAACGAAGGCCCAGATTGCAGAAATGAACAGTGTGACTGGTATAAATAAAGAGGTGACGACCATGACCGGTTTGACGAACATCCGTAATAGGAAGATGTGTGCATAAGCAACAACGGCGCTGACGAATGTCAAGATGGTGAGCAATGGTACGGTATGCAGTAGAGTGAGGTATGGCAATGGAACCCCCCTTTCCGGGGGGAGATGCGTAATGAACATGAGTAAGAGGGAGAAGAAGAAACACAATGCGACACCCGTGCACCAAAGAATAGTCCAGTGCGAATCGTTAAACTTCCGACGAGCGCGTGAGATATGATGAGGATCCGGTAAAGAGAATACGTCAATTGGGCGAGTGGTACCGTCTCTAGGTAGTAGGAATTGTGTCAGAGATAAGGATCCCGCATCTCGGGAATGAAGGGGGGGAGGGGGAGGAGGGGACTGCAAGGGAATAGAAGGTTGTATGGGTCGGTGTGACGGACCCGCTACCCGTCCTGGGGAATCGAGAGAGGACGTTGAGGGAGAGGGAGAGGATGCACGATAACGCCGAGGAGGAAATGCTTGGTGAGCAAGCCAGCCCTTTGGAAAGTCCTGCGATTCTGCTTCGCCGTAGTCAGATGCCATCGGCGGGAGAGACTAGGAGGCGTGTGGAGAAGCCCCTGGCGGCATATCTTCCTCGTCCAGACGGAGATAACGGATCCTCTTCTACTCCATGTGTTCGGTTGCTATGACCAGCTCTGCCCGACATCCCGCCCATATTGCTTGCAGTAGATGAGGGTCGTCCCAGTCGTCGAGCTCGCTGTTGCAGTCGTCGCCCACACGAGACCCGCCGTCGGTCGTGAACGAAAAGAAAAGAGGCTGTGAGGAAGACAGATTTGACCCTGGATTCTGCTGCTGCAATAAAAACTGCGAGGCATACTGTGCAAATGATTTTGCCATCTCCAACGCGCCCCGCTCGCAAAGACGAACGAGAGAGTCGGTTTTAAAAGTCAGCGCCTGGCAAATTCGCTCAACAACCTAAAACCTTGGCCTGCGTACTCCCGCTTGTGTGAATCCTCTTCCTAAATGGGATTACACCCTCTCTGCTAAGCTCGTCCGTGCGCGCGTCATGATGTATCATACTTGGTTGCTGTGCATTTTTGGTTTGACTGGCCACACGGATGCTGCTGCTGATCCTTCATTTTTTTTGGCTGGGATCTCCCCCTCCTCATCGACTTGCCCGATTCGTACACACCCTCTAACGTCCGCCACCACCTACTCTCGCCGAGTCCGCTATTGGGGCCACTGTAAGTTTCCCAGCGTTGTCGCGCACGAGCTTTGAAGAGTCCTGGCTTTACCCAAATGCCCCGGCGTCTTGAACCATTCCCGACAATATCTCGGAGTATCCACCCAAAATTGGTGGTAACTCTGATCCTACTCAACGTAGAGTGCTATATTTGCCCCCTCCACCCGTCTTGACAGAGCAGATCGGGTGACTACAGCAGTCGACCCACTTCATAACCTGTTCCCATCATTCGCGCACACTGCACAGAACTCCTGTGTCCGCATACAGCGATGAGGAGTCGGACGATGGTCGGCAGCTCAAGACAATGTGACCATCCGTTTCACCACGGACAATCCGGGACCCTGGTTCCTTCACTGGTGGGTGATCACGTCCTGAGGTTGCTATAAGATCACGATCTCACGTGTCCATGCTCAGTCACATTGACTGGCACCTCAACCAGTACGTCAGCTAGTCCGACATGACTCCGGAACTAACTTCACTAATGTCTACATGTAGTGGCTTTGCTGTTGTCATGGCGGAAGCACCAAACGAAACGGCCATTGAAGAATCTCGAGTAGCTCCACGTACGTCCCCGAGCCGCGCAAAGGCAAACTGCACAGAGATTAATCACATCTTTCACACAGAGGACTGGTATCAGTTGTGCCAGGACGATTAGGGACACACGCTGTTCCTTTGGTGTAAATAAAATCCATTGCATACGACCACTTTCTCTGTCGTGTCCGTGGAGTGTCGTTAAATTGTCATGGACCCACTTTTCCAAGTCGTTCAAATGTGTACGTATTCTTGAAACAAGATGAATTTATAGCATCTGAGGTGTGTCAGCTGGCCAGACGAAATTGAGTTTCAAGTTGCTGATGAATTGGCCGCAATCCAGTTTCGTTTGAATTCTGAGAACCTTGTTTAACAAACATCAAAGCCCTGAACCCTACGACATGTCCCCTTGGACCCTTACGAGTGGTAGTTTATGGGGGGTATGGGAGGATAATGTTGATATTCGAAGCACCCTTTTCTACACGTGACCATTTAATCCAACCCATTTCTTTACTATGTAGTAAACACTTTGTCCCTTCCTTTCCTTATCTCTTCATGTAAATGGTAACTTCAAGTGTGGCATAGATAAATCCGGTTGGTTTGCAAATACGCGCATTCGCACCTCAACCTTACCATCTACGGAGCATTGTCTACAAAACTGACATGTCACCGCGGCTTTCTGTCAGATTTGAGGTAGTATCTGAGAACTAATTTTCTATGTGCCGAAGAGGTCCAGGTTACAGATTCGGACGTAGCGCATACCTAGACGACGTTTTTCAGCGAAATGGCAATAGACCCTACTGGGGACTACATACATTTTGACCGGATAGATGCCTGCAGGTAACCCGCATTGTATCTTTTGCCGTACAATGGGCAGCCCTGCATCCTCGAAAATCTTCTTAAATGATAGATCGGACCTATGACAACTTGCAAGTAACGAAGCCAGGAAAAGGCCATCCCATGAGCGTACCTCGTCCAGCTCGAATCCTGTTCATCAAACACAGTTCTTGGCGTCTCCTGTTCCGAGCACAGATTCTCCTTGACCACGATCAAACTTGTCTGATCTCTCAGTGCCATGACGCTTCGCTTCAAAAACGCAACCAAGTCCTCGTCGTTCAAATGGCCAAGACACCACTGGCACCAAATCACATCAAATCTCGACGCCACATCGTCGTCCTCGGGAATATACCCCAGCCGTGGCAGCTCCTCCGTACCTTGCCTCGGCCGTGCCGGATCGAAATCTTGAAGAGAGGCCTTGAAAAACGATACGCTCTTACTTTTGTCAGCGATACCAGTCCATCCAGCAGCGCTACACTCCTCGCTAGCAGATGTCCCTTGACAGCGCCGATGTGCTTCCTCGATGAATGACTGCACCGGTTCGAGGAGCACGACGTCTGAAACGAGGTGGAGGAGG
Organism: Boletus austroedulis; assembly: GCA_038089435.1. NCBI lineage: Eukaryota > Fungi > Basidiomycota > Agaricomycetes > Boletales > Boletaceae > Boletus > Boletus austroedulis. The sequence goes on along the minus strand of JBBPKX010000424.1, from coordinate 1,532 downwards.
ACGTCTGCTGTGACACGGCCGATCCCTGCACCGACATCCAGTGCGCGATATCGCTTTGGAGGCTCATGGTCTGCCGATCGAAGTGGACGGATGGCGGAGGGGACGGTGCGAAGCTCTGGGATGAGATCGAGGAGGAATTGACGCGATCCAAGGGCATCCACGCGGGGTAAGGACTGGGATAGCAGTCTTCAAGCAATGTTCGAGGGTACAACTTGAAGGAACGTGCGTACCCCGGTTCCAAACCCGCCTACGCGAGCGCTTTTCAGTGACGAGTCCGAGTTCGTATATGAGAGGCGCACCAAGTACACCGTCTAAATTTGCAGGCTGAGTTTCCCAGTATTGAAGTCCTGCTTGTACGACCGCGTCATCTCTTGAATCTGCTGACAAGGCCATGAAGTATATGTTCAACTTAAGCCTCCGGCTGTTTCGGCTGATATCATTTGAGTGCTGATCACGTGGTACAAGGATATACTAAGACGGTTATGAATACATCTCGTCCAAGTCATCATCGTTGGTTGCACGAGAAGCACCACCACTATTTGTACTGCCCAACGAGGGCATAAGATTTACTCCGGATACCGGTATCTGAACCTTGGTCGGTTTGCGTCGTTGTTCTTGTTCGATCTCGTCGACGATATTCCACATGTCTTCATCATTGTCCACAAGTGCAGAGGATGGGGGACCACTCTGCAGTGGATCGAACACCATCGGTGGGTCGTTAAAGGCCTCCCAAAGGCTGGCTTCGTCGACGTCCATTGCGTTTGCCTCGGGAATGCTGTTAGATGTGGGTGCTTTCTCATGGCGTATTGGTGAGCGGGACGTGGGTGGCGACCTGGGATCTGCACGGAGTGTAGCAAGTCGTTCCTCCTCTGCCCTGATCACGGCGTCGATATCAAAGTCATCATCGTCCGCCTCAGAGGATGGGGGAGGGAGAGAAGGAATGCGTTCATCACTCCTCAGCCGCGTGTCGTCGGACCCTTTGTCATCTCCGTCTTCTTCTACCCCAACAGGTGTGGGTTCGGTGAGGTCAATGACATCGGGGTCGTCACCCGACTTTGTGCCGCTTGTGACGCCATTGAATTCGTCTCGCCAGACACTCAGCCGAACCTTGGGTGAATGTACGTCAGAGAACACGATTCTATCGAGTGCACGGGCAACTTTACCTGCATGCGCTTAGTATGACAAAGTTTCTCGACACGATTGATTGTGTCTTTGAACGACGTCTTTGGGTACATTTTATGCGTCCAGAATTGATATACCTGCAGCAGTCGATTGAGGTCTACGTGCTAAAGGAGACGTGCGTCGGGGTGATGCATCACCCAAAGAGTATGCGAACGCACCTCGTTCCCCTTTCCCTTTGGCTCGAATCCTTTGACTTCCTTGATAAGCAAAGGAAATCCCTCGGGTCCTACCAACCTCTCCTCATCCAACTTTGGCAGGATCTTACGACCCTTTTTCTCCCCGTCTCCAAGCTTACCCTTTCCTTCGTCCTTTGCGGCCGCGTCTCTGCCAGTGCTACCAGTGGCACCTGT
>JBBPKX010000423.1:0-16354 GCA_038089435.1 Boletus austroedulis | reverse complement strand
CAACGGGATCTGGAAAATGAAACGGTCGTAGTTGTTCTTCTTGAGGATATCGGGTCGATTGTGGCAAGCGTTTGGTCAGCTGTTCCCTCCCCCTCAAGTATAGCAGGGCCGCTGCTGGTTTCAGGGTTTTTGATAACCAGATCAGGAAGTTGGATGCCGCAAGGTGGAGTGGGATCAGCCACTTTTCCATTGATAATATCGAGGATGTGCTGGCTGGGTTGACAAGTGTGTTTTGGGTGAGATGTGGTGATGGGATCAGGAGCATGCAGAATGATGGTGGCTTTTGTGGTGGCTGGGGGTTGTGACAGAGATGGGCTGGCAATATTAGTGCTATGGGGCTGGGGGTTGCTTACATACGCAAGCGTGACATCGCTTGTGTGAGTTCCTTCTTGCTCCCCCTCAATGTCGTGCTGTGTTGGTCCCCAATAAATATTGTGCTCAATGGTTACAATCTGCTTGAATGGCCAATATACACGGTGAGCATTCTCTGATTGGTCATCAATTCCCATCCATCTAACTTTCTCAGCACACCATTCCAGCTTGTTTCTGTGCTCGGTTTTCACATAGACTTCAGATCCCCATTCACAGACTCGGCTCAGGTTGGGCTTTTTGCAAAAGGCCACCTTGTATGGTGTTAGGCCATTTAGTACCTTGGTGGGTGTTCTGTTCTTCAGCCAGGTGACATGATGTGCTGCTTCTCTCCACAGAAATTTGGGTAATCCACTTGCATGAAGCAGTGCTCAGACACGCTCAAGAATTGTCTGATTTAGTCGTTCTGCAATGCCATTATGTTGGGGTGTGTCGTGTGCTGTGAGCCATTGTATTGTTCCCTGACGTTGCAGATATGCAATAAACTCTCTTCCCAGATATTCGCCTCCTTGGTCGGAATGGAGTAACTGCACCTTTGCTGCAAGTTGCCAGTTGAGCCAGGCCTCAAAGTGTTTGTAGGCTGTGAATGTGTTGCTCTTCTGGCAGATGGTGTATATGTATGTTAGTCATGAGTGATTGTCTGTGAAGGTAACGTAGTATTGTTTTCCTTTGAGCATTGCAACTGGTGCTGGTCCCCAGACATTGGACCAAATTATTCCACCTAATCTTTTGCTCTGTTCGCCCTCACGGACCTTGGCAATTGGTTTGCGTGTGGCTTTCCCATAAATGCAGGATTCACAAAAGGTGAATTCATTGCTTGTCTCATCGACTTTTAACCCGTTTACTAGTCCATTTTCAATGAAGCAGCGAGCGACAGATGGGGCTATATGCCTGAAACGGCGGTGTAATTCCATCATAGTTATGGTTTCCTTAACAGCATTTGCAACTTCATGCTCATGCATGACATGGTACAGGCCCTTCTTGGTGTGTGGTATTTGCCCAATTGTCTTGCCATCTGATTCTTGGATTGTGCAGAGCCCTCCTGCAAATGTCGTCGAGAGCCCAAGCTTGTCAAGACGACCAATGGATACCAGCATGTATCCAACCTTGGGTGAGAACAGGACTTCAGTAAGACGTAGTTGTGATATGTCATGCCCATTTGGCATTTCGATTATCATGTCGCCAACTCCAGTTGCGACAAACTTCTGGTGATTTGCAGCTATAAAAGATTTGTTGGGGATATCCACTAGGTTCTTGAAATGCTCACAGTATGGGGAGATGTGACATGTGGTGCCAGAATCATACAACTCGATTTGGCAATGGGAGGTATGTTCTTCATTTACTTCCATAGGATCATATCCTGGTTGTCTAAATGCCAGAAAAGAGTTCGACTTTCCTTCATCAAAGCAGAATATTGTGGAATGACAGAGTGCACCAAACAAATCCAATGGATTCACAATCTCTTTGAGGAACTGATGTTCCCACTTCCCACAATTCCCCTGTGTGTTGATAACCAGGGAGCTATATTTCTTGCTTTGAATCCAGCTCAAGAAGGACGAACGAAGCATGTTTGAATCCCTGAACACTACATACGGGAGGCTGTTGAGTTTAAAGAGGTAGAGATTTTTTATGTTCCCTCTAACCAACAGTTGGTGGATATCTTTATGAAGAATCTGACCAAAGATCCTTTCGAGCATGGACGAAAGTATTTGATGTTATCATCTTCATGAGTACTAATGTTTCTAGTGAGGAAGAGTGTTGAGATCTGGGTATTCTATTCCATTTTCATTCATATTCTAGACCCAGACTCTAGACCGTCCATTCTATTGGACTATTATACTATCACATTTGACTCATGGCATATGTCATAAATAGGAGACCTATTTGCCATTGGTAGATAAGGCTGATGTGTCATTCCAGCTTACTTTCCTTATCTCTTATCATTTGTCATTCCTATCTATTTATAGATAGAGTACATACATGGACAAATAGTCCAGTAGTGTATATAAGAGAGCTCGAGTATCTCGCTCTCTAGGAAAAACAAGTCATCTTGCCTCCCTCACTTTGAGTACCCTCAGTGCCCACTACTTCACACACTTACTTGCCTACTCCACTTGTAAGTTCTCTACAAGCTCCATCCACTTCCTCTACCGCTCCTTTATTATTTCAAGCATTCCCTTGGTTAGCCACCAAGGAGAGAAAGAGATTAGCACATCTCTTTAACAACCTCTGTCTCCATATTCTCCAGACATTCCATGACCATCCAACTGCTGGACATTTTGGTCAAAACCAGACATTAGAACTCATTTATCATAAATACACTTGGCCCAACATTAGGACTTTCATAAAGAACTACATGAGTTTGTGTACAGCCTGTGCTCATGTGAAGACTCCTTGTCATCATCTGTACAGACTCCTGAAACAACTCCCAGTTCTGAAGAAACCATGGAACTTCATCTCCATGGACTTTATCGAACAGCTCCCCCCTTTGGAAGGCTATACAGCCATCCTTGTGGTTGTTGACAGACTGTCAAAATAGTCTATATTCATTCTGATGCATGACATAATTACCTCCATCCAACTCACCAAGTTATTCCTGATCCATGTTTTCTCCAAGCATGGAGTTCCTTTCCATGTCACTTCTGACAGGGGCTCTGAATTCATATCACACTTCTTCTGGTCACTAGGTAAAGCTCTCAACATGCACCTCCACTTCACCTCTGGATATTATCTAGAGGGAGATGGTCAAACAGAATGTGCAAATCAGACACTAAAGCAATACCTCTGGATATATTGTACAATAGAACTGCTCATAATGCATAAAGTTGGATGGTAGTTTTTGTCATGCATTATTAGGGTTATGCAACATAGTGGTTGATGTGACATATTAGTAATGGTGTGACAAGTGTGACTACTGTGATGCTCCCTTATCACTGAACCACTGTTCCAGCATTGGCTGCTTCAATTGCACCAACTCCATTCATCTGAGCTCAATTCTGAGCTTTCTTATACCACAAGAGAGTTCAGGTGATGTTTCAAGAGTTCTGTACTTGATGAAAATGTGCTTCATCTGCTCACACAAATGAATTGCATCACACAGCTCCATCTCAGGCTCCAAATCCTTGTCCATGGCCTCCTCTTCAGACTTGTCATCAACTTCCACCACCTCCTTCCACTTGATTGCCATCTCATGCTTGACCTGGGCAATTATTTCGCTGTCTCCACCCTCAAATCTAAAATCCAAATCTCCAATAACCTACTCTTCAGCTGGATTTAGCACCTTGTCCAATGTAAGTGGTGTACCAATGATTTGGTTGTGACTTATGAAAGCTTTTACAGCTGCCAACAAGTTTTCTTCAGCTTCAGAAAGCTATGGAAGGTTTGGAAGGTTGTTGGATGCTGTGGATGGAACTGAAAGGATGGAAGTGTGTGTTATTGAGAGTTGGCTGATTGAACAAGTGAAGATTGGAAGAGTAAGGTTATCTAGTCCTGTAAATGCTTTTTCAACATTATTTTCAGCATTCATAACAACCTTGAGGATTGGATCCCAGTTCACTGACACGTATGAGCTGCCAAGCAGATCCCATAGCTGGTTTTCCACTTGTGGCAATCGGATTTGGTCTGATGCCACAAATTCTCAAATAAGAATCCAAGCTGTGACATTATGAGTAGGTTTTGAGTTTTGGGTGGCAAGTGGTGTGACTACTGTTGGCCCAGATACTACATCAAGATTTGTCAACAGATTGCTGATCTCATTATCAGGCTGGATTCCTATATGATTCCAGCAGTTGATGATGGTCAAAGTCTTAATGTTGTTCCAGGCTTTGTTTACCAACAACATTGCTTCACATAAATTGATCTTGTAGATGTCTTGTCCTCCTGCATCATCCCATTGCACTGCTTGCAAGCAAAATGCATTCTGGTAGAGTGCCTTCATTGTTTGGATAATCCCCACATCACAGGGCTGGATGTGTGATGTCAGATTTGGCTGTGTCAGAGTCTGCCTTCTTCATCTCCTGAACTTAAGTCCAATGGAGGTCCGAAGGATAGGGGCTATTTCTAGGACTTGCAAATAAAGTCTGGAATTGGTCAAGCCAAAGATCATAGGTCTGGAGGATCAAACTGGAGCAGAGCAGAGGGGGTGAGGACATCAGTGTAGAACTTATGTGTCATGCCCTTGCCAGTATTCAATCCTCATATTTCAGAGATGATGGAGATGAGGGATGTTTGAGGGGACTCAAAGTCCAAAGAAGGAGTGTCATAGGAGGATCAAAGATATTAAGAACATACAATGACATACAATGACATATAGTGACATACAGAAGACATTAATATTCAAACTAAAGAATACAGGAGGATATACAGAGGTTTATATATGAAGTCCTATGATGTCCAGAGTAAGTCCAAACCAGAGATGACTAAGGAGTTGAGGGCAATGTACATAGGGTTTGTAAGACAGAACAGAGAATGAACAAACTGATGACATAGCCTGAATAAGCAGGAGAGTCAGAGGAAGGAAAATACTGAATGACTGGAAGGCTATGTAACAGAAGGTGACAAGAATGGAACTAGAACAAAAAGAGAAATACTATAAACAGAAGTCCAGAAGGGCAGAGGAATCTTCATAGCAAGTCTGGATGGGTCAAAGAACCAGAGTGGAACTCCTGGTGGGGACTCCAATGGAGATGACCAGAGCTTGATGGGGCTGGTCAGAGATGGTCGGAATAGGGGTTGACACAGTACATGACAGGCTAGAAGTACTCAATGTGAATGTTATGAGTCTGGTAGTCCACAAGATGACCAGAAAAATTGTCAATGAGTAGGTAAATATTTCTGTTTTGCTGTCACATTTTGATATCAAGAGCTTTGAGCCATCTATCATGTCATTGTAAGTTTATAATAGCAGTATTAAATTTAGAGCATACTCCTCAAAGAGGTCTCATGTCATCCAAGCCTTTGTATTGTTGTGATAATAGAGTCCCAGAGATGCTGTAGATGCATCCTTAAAGCATCATGGCTTGGCATACTTTCCAATAAAGAGAATGGGAAGCTTTTCACTTCCATCTGCATTACAGGCAAGCCCCATTGTGATCCAAAATTTTTCCTGTTTCTTTCCACTCATTTGCTGTGTTGCAAGACCTTGGTTTGGTGGTGCACTATTAGAATATGAGCATTAGTGATGAGCATTAGTGTTCACAGTCACTTACAAAGCAAATAAGCTTGTTTCATCAAAATTGAAATGATCTTTAGGAATGTATTTCATTAACACTGTCCTAAGATGAATCTGCTCTGCTTTAACTGTAGCCAGATCAATGGATGCTGCTTCACCATGCCTCCAATATTCCCGAATCCCATAGGCTCTTTTAAAGCTATCAATCCACCAATCACCTTTCAACTGCTCTTCTTCAGGAACACTGAGTTCATTCTCAAATTTATTCCACTTGGCAACAAGCATAGGCCCATTAACAGTCTCCCATTTTTCCTCCATATGCTTTACCCATAGAAATAAAGCTTGGTCAACATCAGGACAAGTTACAATACATGGCTGCTTTGATGACAGTGCATTTGGAAACTCATCAACACATGCTTCCAAAATTTTCCTGTTCCAACACTTGTGGGAAAATGTTGACTGGTTAAATATAAGTGAACCTTCATGACAGGTTTTGAAGTGTTCAACAACAGCATCTTGTGCCATCCCTGGGTGAGCATCAATAAAAGCAAAGACTGTCAACCAATCATGAAGAGTAAGGTTTGACCGCTGTTGCATGTCCAAAGGTTTTGCAGAACTCTTGGGGCCATCCCAATTAGTAGGTTTCTTGGGCTTCTGATGCTGATATGATGCCTGAGTGACTCAAGGTTTGTGTTTGTGCTCTGGTCCAAGTGAAGGATCCATGGGGAAAGGAAGCAAGTCAGTTACAGTGTTATGGCAAGTAAAACCTACCATGGTGACCAGTAATGGTCCTGACACCCTATTATTCCCACCTGTTAATGCATATTCTACTGAAATTAAATATTGATTATACCATATGCAGGGCTTTCTACTATCCAACCTGGGATTTGCCCAAGTTTCATGCATTATGAGAATTATGCATGGCAAAGTTATGCATTATGAGAAGTTCTACTGTAACTACCAACAGGATAACTGGTCTGAGCTCCTGTCCCTTGTGGAGTTCACATACAACAATGCTCCTAGTGCTACAACTGGAGTATCACCTGTCATGTACTGTGTCAACCTCTATTCTGACCATCTCCAACCATCTCCATTGAACTCCAGTCTCCTCCATTGGATCCTCCACCAGGAGTTCCACTCTAGTCTCCTCCATTGGTGTCATATCCCTGATTTCTGCAAAGTCTAACTCTGATCTTCTCCAGTCTTCTGGACATCGCCATGGTCTTAGGGTTCCAGACTTTGTCAGAGTTGGGCACTCTGGACAGCACTGTTTATATTCTCTCCTTTTGTTCTAGTTCAACTTTGTAAGTCTATATTACACCTTTAGTCAGCTTAGTCAGTATTCCAATATTCTTCACCCTCCAACTTATTCATCACTGTATACATAGTCCTCACTTAACCTTTGACCCTAGTAGTTTCTGGTCTGGAGTTGTCACCAGACACTAGTATATAAACTCCTGTAGTTTCTCTGTTGTACTTCAGTTTGAATATCAAATAAGTCACCTTCTAGTTTGAGTCTGACTTAGCCTCTGTTCTCTGTTCATACTCTCTACTCTAAATACGAGGACACAGGGCTTGACAAGGGCATGACACATACATCCTGCACCAACATCCTCACCCCTGCATATCTCCATATCTCCATCTCTGTACCTCTGGTCAACCCTAGTTGACACCTCTGTCCCTTTCGTTCCCCTCCACCAGACTTGAGCCTGGAGGACTGGATTTGACAGTGTATTCAAACTCCCACTTGTCAAGATCCTCTATTCCCCATCCTTATGTCATGTATGCACACCACTTGTACTGGTATCCTGCAGAGTGCCTTTGACTCCTTGTGCTCAGTACCAGGCAAATACATCAGTCTCACTCAACACCAGGCTCCCTTTATTTCTCAGAGGTGGCAACCCCTATCTCTGCTTACTCTGCTTCTAGAGACAACTGTTGATGAACCACACATCACACTATTTCCAGACAACAACAACAACAACAACAACAACAACTTCTATGAAGAACATCATCAAACTGACACTCCAGTGCTAGTCCAGGTAACCACTGGTGGTTTCGGTGGTCTCAGTGGTTTCAGAGATGGTGGTAATGGCAGTGATGACCCTGATGACCCTGATCCTGATAATAATGGTGATGATGATGACAAAGAACTGGACATTGATTGTCTTCTCTGAGATGATGATGTCCAATCTCCAAATGAAGTTCCATTGGCTTTTGAGCCATTCAACCAACTCGCTGATGCCATCCATAATATGACATGTCAGGCACTCCATCACAAGGATTTGTCCAGCAACTCCAAGACTAAAGTCCAAGAACTGGACACCTTTGACAGGTGCAACCTGAAGAAGCTTTGCCCCTTTGTTGTCCAGTGTGAAATCAATTTCTAGGTGAACCCCAAGTCGTTCAAACGTGATCACCAGAAGGTCATGTTTGCTCAATCCTATCTCAAGGGCATGGCCCTGGACTACTTTGAGCTGGACCTGCTTGGAAATCTAGCTCTGGCCAACTGCCCCTTGTGGATGGATGACTGGAGAGCCTTTCTCTTTGAGCTCCAGTCAAATTTCAGACCTTATGACCCTGTTGCTGAAGCAGAAGCTCAGCTTGAGCAACTGTGCATGAAGGAGACCCAATGCATCTCCAAATATATTGTTGAGTGGAATCACCTCACAAACCAAGTCCACAAGTGGGGACCCAGTGCCCTCCACCAGAGTTTCTATAACAGACTTCCAGATCGCATCAAGGATGAAATTACTTGTCACAACAAACCCAACACTATCTACAACTTGCACATTCTGGCCCAACAGATTGACCAGAGGTACTAGGAGTGCAAGGAAGAGATATCACATGCTTCAAAGGCCTCTGGATTGAACTCCAGCAACCCCCATTCTTCCCACAAGTCATCAAGCTCTGCTCCGACTTCATCTTCCAAACCTAAGGACAACAAGTCCAAAGGTTTCTATCCATCCTCTAGCTTTACCTCCAACTCCAGATCTTCTGGAGGAGGAAACAATTCTTTCAAGAAGGGTAACACTCCCTCTATGCCTTCTACAATTTCTTCTAAATTAGGCAAAGATGGTAAACTCCTCCCAGAGGAATGTCAGTGCCACATCCATTTAAATTTATGTCTTTTCTGTGGTGAGAGTGGTCATTCCGCCAAGGAATGCCCAAAGTCAAGCTTTAGAGCATCAAATGCTTGAGCTGCATCAATAACTCTGGACATGCTGGCTTCAACCTCTGCTTCCTCAGAAGCAAAAAAATAGAGTGTGACTCTCAAGTGTCTGCACAGGCTGGGAGTTGCATTGAACCTGACTGTGCTCTCAAGGAGTTATGTCTCAATGTGTCCACTCTTTCTGATCCTAATTCTCTTCATCTGCTAATATCATTGCCTGTACATAATATCTCTGATGTACCAGTTCTCATTGATTCCAGCTCTACTCATTGTTTTATAGATGCTTCTTTTGTAGATAAACATAATCTTTCTACATACTCCATCCCTCCAATTAGTCTATGCTTGTTCAACAGTTCTTCCACTTCCATTATTAACTCTGCTATAGATCTAACCCTCGCCTTTGCTTCTGGCATCTCTACCTTCAATGTATTTTATATAACCTCATTGGATCCTCAATGCAGCCTTGTTCTTGGACATTGCTGGCTCATCTGCTACAATCCATTGATTGATTGGATTACGAGCAGCATTACCTTCCAAACTCCTGTAGACAGAATGCCAACCCCAATATTGACCTTCATGCCTTCCAAGACAACTTCATTGCTTGTTGACACTCCTTTGAGCACCCCAGATTTGCCAAAAGCTCCCAGACTTCCTGCCCCCCACATCTCTTTCATCAATGCAGCTGCATTTCATTGTGCCTGCAAGATGGAGGGCTCAGTCCAGTTTGCCCTTTCCCTTTGATCCACTGAAGAGACCTCCACTCGCTCTGCCTCTGCCTCTGCTGCATCATCTTCTGACAAAAAAATCAACCTCTCCAATGTTCCTCCAGAATACCACGATTTTGCGGAGGTCTTCAGCAAGAAGAAGGCTGACACATTAGCTCCACATTGGCCCTATGACTTGAAGATTGATTTGGAAGAAGGTGTAGAACCTCTGGTCGGAAAGATCTATTCCATCTCCTCAACTGAACAACAAGCCCTTTGTGACTTCCTCAATGAACACCTCAACATCAGATTCATTCATCACTCCACATCTCTGCATGCAGCTCTGGTGCTGTTTGTCTGGAAAAAGGACAGTTCCCTCCAACTCTGTGTTGATTTCCAAGGTTTGAACAAGATCACGCATAAAGACTGCTACCCCCTTCCTCATACCTCTGACCTCCTTGATTGTCATATTGCTGTTTTCTGTGAAGTCCAACTCCGGTCCATTCTGGTCTCTGGACATTGCATCAGTGTTTCAATTCTGGACATCTTTGGAGTCAAAACTCTGGACAATACTTTTTATATTCTTTCTTTGTTCCCTTTTTTACTCTAAGTTCACTTCTGTGGTTTTTGGGTTTCTTACCTGTCAAACTTTGTGTAAAGGACATCTATGGGTTTCTCTGTTCTCCATCCTCTGACATGGCATTACCTGTGTACATTGCCTTCGCTTAGATTTCCTTTCCTACAAACTCTGGCCACAGAGTTATTACTGGACTCGTATATAAACTCCTGTATTTCTCCATTGTTTCCTCAGTTTGAATATCAATTGAGTCTCCTCCCTGTTCAAGTCCACTCTCGACTCTCTCTCTTCCCTCTCGTCTCTACTCTGAAATACGAGGACACGGGACTTGACAAAGGTGCAACACATACTGTATGTCCTGTGCCAATGTCCTCACCCCTTCATACCTCTGTTCTCCATATCCCCATACACCAAACCTCCATTTGACCTTGGTCAATACCTCCATTGCTCTTACTATCTGCCCCTTGGACCTCTGCCAGACTTTGAACCCAGAGGGTCTGGACTTAACATTGATGCTCCCTCTGGAGCCAAGGTCTACACGAAAATTGATCTCTGTCATGCATACCACTTGGTCCGTATTGCAGAGAGAGATGAGTGGAAAACCACATTCCAGACTTGATATGGATCCTTTGAGTGGTTGGTTATGCCATTCAGACTTATGAATGCTCCAGTGGCCTTCTAGCAGTTTGTCAACAATATCTTCACAGACATGCTCAACATCTGCATTGTGGTCTATCTCAATGACATTCTGATTTACTCGCATGACAAGGAATCGCATTGTAAACACGTCTGTGAAGTACTCTGGTGTCTCCATGCTAACAGCTTGTATGCCAAGCCAGAGAAATGCAAATTCCATTCCAATATGGTCGAGTATCTCAGATATGTTCTTTCTCCCTCCAGTCTCTCCATGTCCTCCAATAAGATCAAGGCAATCATGGATTGGCCCAAACCCAGGAAAGTCAAGGACATTCAGTCCTTCCTCAGATTCACAAACTTTTACCATTGCTTCATTCAAGGTTACTCTGACATTGTGATTCTGCTTACTTGTCTCACTTGCAAGGGAGTCCCTTGGGACTTCTTTGATGCCTGCTGGAAATCCTTCCAATGCCTCAAGGACACATTCATATCCACTCCAGTGCTTGTGCACTGGATTCCAGACATCCCCATTACCATTGAAACAGACACCTCTGACTATGCCATTGCTGGTATCCTTTCCATTACAACTCTGTCTGACAACAAACTCCACCCCATCATGTTCTTCTCCCGAACCTTATCCAGAGCTGAATTGAACTATGACATGCATGACAAGAAGTTACTGGCCATTTACGAGGCATTTAGATCATAGCGACATTACTTGGAAGGCTCCAAACTCCCCATAGATGTTGTTACAGATCACAAGAATCTTGAATACTTCTCCACTTCAAAGCTCCTGACGTGATGCCAAGCCTGGTGGTCTGAGTACCTTAATCAGTTCAACATGGTAGTCTGGTACTGGCCTGGTAAGCTCAGAGCAAAACCAGACACTTTGACTAGATGTTGGGATGTCTACCCCAAAGAGGGGGATAAGGACTACGCTCATGTCAACCCTGATAATTTTAGGCCAATTTTCACTCCAAAACAGCTCATGTCGTCCCTCTGGGCTATGTACCTTGAAGTTCCATTACTCCAGGCCTCAGCATTGGTCAACATCAAGCAACTCCATTCAGACATCCTGTCTGCCCTCCCCAACAATCCTGTTGTGTCTCCCCTACTTCTGTCTAAGCCATCCAACCCATGATGGACTATCAATTCTAAAGGATTCCTCCTACAGGACAATCGTATCTACATTCCAGAATCTAACAACCTCTGTCTCTGTATTCTCCAGACATTCCATGACCATCCAACTGCCAGACACTTCAGTCAAAACCAGACATTAGAACTCATTCATTGCAAATACACTTGACCCAACATTAGGACTTTTGTAAAGAACTATGTGGGTTCATGTACAGCCTGCACTCATGCAAAGACTCCTCATCATCATCTGTACAGACTTTTGAAACAACTTCTGGTTCTGGAGAAACCTTGGAACTCCATCTCAATGGACTTTATTGAACAGCTCCCCCCTTCAGAAGGCTTTACAGCCATCCTTGTGGTCATCAACAGGCTTTCAAAACAGTCTATATTTATTCTGACCCATGATACAATTACCTCCACCCAACTTGCCAAGTTATTCCTGATCCACATTTTCTCCAAGCACAGAGTTCCTTTCCATGTCACCTCTGACAGGGGCTCCAAATTCATGTCGCACTTTTTCTGGTCGCTAGGTAAAGCTCTCAATATGTGTCTCCACTTCACCTCCAGATATCATCCAGAGGGGGATGGTCAAACAGAACGTGCCAATCAGACCCTGGAGCAATACCTCCAGATATATTGTAACTACCAACAGGATAACTGGTCTGAACTCCTGCCCCTCACAGAGTTCACATACAACAATGCTCCTAGTGCTACCACTGGAGTATCACCTTTTTTTGCCAATAAGGGTTACCATCCAAATTTCTCTGTCTCTTCCAAGCTCAACCTGTCTTCCTCTGCAGCTCAGTCCTACATTACAGACTTGGATGAACTCCATGAGTTCCTCCAGTCAGAGATGTTGGAAGTGCAACAATGCTACCAAGGACCAGCAGACATGAAATGAAGTCCAGCTCCAGACCTCCAGGTTGGTGATCAAGTTATGCTCAAAGCAAAATACCTCTGGTCTACATGACCATCTAAGAAACTCTCCGAAAAGTACCTGGGGCCATTTACTATCATCACCAAATCTAGTACTCATTCCTTCACTCTTCATCTCCCTGAATCAATGAAATCCATTCATCCAATCTTCCATGTTTCGCAACTAGAACCTTCAACTCTGAATGTAATTCCAAACTGCGTCCAACCTCCACCACCTTTGGTTGAGGTTGATGGTGAACCAAAATATGAGATCAAAGAGATTCTCAACTCCAAGATCGATCAGAGAAGGCGTCACTGCCAACTCCTGTATCTGGTATGATGGTTAGGATATGAAGGGACTGACAATGAAACATTTTGGCTACTCACTATGGAGTTAGGACATGCAATGGAACTTGTTACAGACTTCCACTGGAAGTACCCAGACAAGCCTGGTCCACTCCAACCTTAAGTTCCTTTTTCTTTTCCCTCTGTTTCTGTTCTCCTCATAACCTTTGACATTAGAATCAACTATTTGCAACTATGTTTCCTTCTTTTTACTCTGCTTCTTCTTCTCCCTCTTCATCCTCCTCTGTGCCCATCTTCACTTTCTCACTAGCCAACTCTGCTAGCTCTATGTCCACCTCCACTTCCTTGCCCTCCTCCTCCACATCCTCATCCTCATCAGAACTATACACCTCCTCCACCTTAAGCTCCATCAAATGCTCAAGGAGAGCATTCTGGCAGTTGGTGCACCTCACCTGTGCCCTCAAGGTGTCCCAGATTTCCTCCATGATCATGAGGGCATTCTAGGTGATCTCTGCCCAGTCAATGCCCTCTGGACCTCTCTCTGACTTCTCCTCCAATTCCTCTGGTATCAACATCCTCTTCTTCTTCTTTGAGGGCCCTGCCTTGCTGTCCATGCATCTCCTCTGCTTCTCTGTTCACTCCATTCCTGGCTGCTCACACTTGGCCTTTGCATCCTGGCACTCCACACACAAGGTTGACTTACCAGGCCCGGGATGGCACTCATAGCCCCAGACCTGGCATTGTTGGCATTTTGGGGGCATCTTCCCCTTGCCCTTGTTGATGCTTTGTCATGCCTGGATTTCTGCCACCTATGGACTGGTCAGCTTGTCACTAACTTCAGAAACCTGGACTTACCTTCTGGTGAGCCTCTGCCTCTGCCTCTCATTGATGACACTCCTCTTCTGCCTTTTAATGTGCCTCTTCCTCAGCCTTGCATTTTGCCTCCTCCACCTTGCACCTCTTCCACTCCTCTTCCTCCTTGTGCACCTTCAAGCATCTCTGGCACTCCAAGGCCTTGGCATCCCACAACATGTCATCATCATCTTTGCACTTGGCAAGCCAAGCATCCGGCCAGTTGCAGATGTTTTCAATTGAATTGGATATGATGGTGATTGGTGGTTAAGGATAGAAGCTGGGAACACAGCTATCTTTATACTGGGAAAATTTCAGAGTTCAAATTGATCCATTGATCAATGGAGTCACATGATCTCCACCTTGTGGATAAGCATGCCCATATGGAGGTCCACATTTCCACTCAGGGGTTATTTGGGCCTTGAGGGCTCGGCCCTAAGAGGGGGATACTGTCATATCCCTGATTTCTGCAAAGTCTAACTCTGATCTTCTCCAGTCTTCTGGACATCGCCATGGTCTTAGAGTTCTAGACTTCATTGAAGTTGGGCACTCTGGACAGCACTGTTTATATTCTCTCCTTTTGTTCTAGTTCAACTTCATAAGTCTGTATTACACCTTTAGTCA
The DNA here is from genome assembly GCA_038089435.1 of Boletus austroedulis. Lineage (NCBI taxonomy): Eukaryota > Fungi > Basidiomycota > Agaricomycetes > Boletales > Boletaceae > Boletus > Boletus austroedulis. The sequence continues at coordinate 1,892 of JBBPKX010000423.1, read as the reverse complement.
GCTTAGTCGGTATTCCAATATTCTCCACCCTCTGACTTATTCATCACTGTATACATAGCCCTCACTTAACCTTTGACCCTAGTAGTTTCTGGTCCAGAGTTGTCACTGGACACTAGTATATAAACTCCTGTAGTTTCTCCATTGTACTTCAGTTTGAATATCAAATAAGTCATCTCCTAGTTTGAGTCTGACTTAGCCTCTGTTCTCCATTCATACTCTCTACTCTAAATACGAGGACATAGGACTTGACAAGGGCATGACATATACATCCTGTGCCAATGTCCTCACCCCTGCATATCTCCATATCTCTATCTCCATACCTCTGGTTGACCCTAGTCAACACCTCCATCTCTTTCATTCCTCTTTGCTGGACTTGAGCTCAGAGGACTGGATTTGACAATTGGATCCTCCACCAGGAGTTCCACTCTGGTCCCTCAATCCATCCAGACTTGCTACGGAGATTCCTCCACCCCTCTGAACATTCTTTTATAGTATCTCCCCTTTTGTTTTAGTTTTGTTCTCATTATCCTTCTGTTCTCTATTACATAGCCTTTTGAACATTCACTACATTCTGTCTTCCAACTCTCCTGCTTATTCAGGCTATGTCATTGGTATGTTCATTCTCCATTCTGTCTTACAAATCCTATGTACATTGCTCTCAACTCCTTAGTCATCTCCAATCTGGACTTACTCCAGATGTCATAGGACTTTGTATATACATAAACCTCTGTATATCCTCCTGTATTCTTTAGTTCAAATATTGTATGTCTTTGATGTCTGTTATGCTCCCTCTCTGGACTTGAAGTCCCCTCAAACATCCCTCATCTCCATCATCTTTGAAATACAAGGATCAAATATTGGCAAGGGCATGACACATAAGTCCTACACTGATGTCCTTACCCCCTCCACTCTGCTCTGGTTCAACCCTCCAGACCTATGACCCCTGGCTTGACCAATTCTGGACTTTGTTTGCAAGTCCTGGAAATAGCCCCTATCCTCCGGACCTCCATCAGATTTAAGTCCAGGAGAAGGAAAAGGCAGTCTCTGACATCACCCTTTTTTGCCAATAAGGGTTATCATTCAAACTTTTCTGTCTCCTCCAAGCTGAACCTGTCTTCCTCCATAGCTCAGTCCTATGTCATGGACTTGGACAAACTCCATGAGTTCCTCCAGTCAGAGATGTTAGAAGCACAATAGCATTACCAAGGACCTGTGGACAAGAAATGAAGTCCAGCTCCAGACTTTCAGGTTGGCAACCAAGTTATGCTAAAAGCAAAATACCTCTGGTCTACCTGATCATCCAAGAAACTCTCCAAAAAGTACCTGGGTCCATTCACTATCATCACTAAACCCAGTACTCATTCCTTCACACTCTGTCTTCCTGAATCAATGAAATCCATTCATCCAATCTTTCATGTTTCACAACTAGAACCCTCAACTCCGAACATAATTCCAAACCACATCCAACCTCCACCACCTCTGGTTGAGGTTGACAGCAAACCAGAATATGAGATTGAAGAGATCCTTGACTCCAAGATTGATTGGAGAAGATGTCACTGCCAACTCCTATATCTGGTACAGTGGTTAGGTTATGAAGGAACTGACAACAAAACATCCTGGTTACTCACTACAGAGTTAGGACATGCAATGGAACTTGTTATGGACTTCCACCAGAAGTATCTGGACAAGCCTGGTCCACTCCAACCTTAAGTTCCTTTTTTTCTCTCTATTCCTGTTCCTATTCTTGTTTGACTCATGTTTGACATTAGAAATCAACTATTTACAAACTATGTTTTCTTTCTTTTTACTCTGCTTCTTCTTCTTCCTCTCTGTCCTCCTCCATGCCCATCTCTGCTTCCTCACTAGCCAACTCCACTAGCTCTACACCCATC
>JBBPKX010000421.1:0-16364 GCA_038089435.1 Boletus austroedulis | reverse complement strand
TGATCCTTGAGTCATCATCTGCTAACCCTTTAGCTAAGGGGCAAACAAGAGAGAAATTAGAAAAGAAACTAAGTAAGTGTCTGTTAAGTATTGGAAAATAGGTAGAGAATTCAGGAAACGTTACACTACCCCCTCCCTATGAGCTGGCATCCTGACAGCTATCCATCCATCTCTCCTTCCAGTGGTTCCTCAGGTCAAGTGAGATGAGCTAAGTACCACATGAAGTAGCTGCACTGCTCTGACGGCATGTCCATGTGGGGGTGGCCATTGGGTGACCTGCAGGCGGTATTGCGTGGATGGGCCAATGTCCAGCCAATGATAGGGTGCTGGCCAGAGATAGGCATTAGGGCACATGGGGGGTAGGGGATCCAGCAAGGGAACCATAGTATCTGAAATGACCTAACTCACTTAAGAGCTGGACGCTTGAGAGAGGGGCATTCAAGCGAGTAAGTGTGAGAGGGAAATATCAAAGGAGAACAAGACTGGGGGTCTTGCCTCGCTTTGAGCCTGGTATTTATACTCTACTGTACAAGGCTGTGCCTGGTCTGTGCTAACGAGGCTATACTACGTTAAATATGCTATTGGTACATGAGGCGAAGCACTGGGGCAGAGATGCACGAGTTAGGATGAGGGGACGAGTCACATCATATCTGACCTGAGTCAGTCCGAGTCATAGGGGCTATTTATGGATAGGTGTGCACTGGCGAGGTACTGCCGCGCATAGCCCTTTAGTTATGATCCAGGGTGATGACGTCAAGGGTGTCACAGCCTTGAGCCATGCGCCCTTGGTCCAGGCTGGTCGAGGTTTGTCCTCGAGTCCATGTCTGCTAACCCCTTAGCTAAGTGGCGAACATAGAAGAAAATGAAAAGGAAACTAAATAAGTGTCCGTTAAGTGTTGGATAACCTATAGAAAAACGAGGAAACGTTACACTACCCCCTCCCTATGAGCTGACATCCTGACAGCCAATCATCCACCCTCCAGCGGTTCATCAGGCCATGTGAGGTGCGCCAAAAACCAGGCAAAGTACCCACGCTGTTCAGGCAGCATATTCATGTGGGGCGGCCATTAGGTGATCTGAGGGCGGTACTGTCCCGATGGGCCAATGTCCGGCCAATGATAAGGCATGGGCCACAATGTATAGTTGGGGCGGATAGGCGGCAGTGGATCTGGGATCGGGACAGCCTCTGTCATTTTGGGCACCGGCATGGTGCCAGGCAACCACATGTGCCAGAGCTCACTGGCCAATTCCCAGGGACCAGGCCAGGTTTCAGGCGTCCACTGGGGATCTGTGGGATCTGGGGTGGAAATGAGGTCCGGCAAGGACTCGTAGTCCTCGGCATCTCCCCACACAAAAGCAGTGTTAGGGATGCTGTGGTAGTTAGACACGTTATCCCAAATAAACACCCAGTGTTCTGCGTGAGTACCCAGAGGATGCGTGGGATCCCATTCGTTGTCCCAAGGGGTGTTTGGGTCTTCCTCAATGGGTTCTCCATTTTCAGCAGAAGCATAAATATGTTTGGCAGAGGGTGGAATATAGATAGGGGAGCAGAGATGGAGACGAGTGAGATGGGTGAACGATGTGCAGAGTGTGGATAAGCGGTTGCGGATGTGGTCCATTGTGAGAGCAAGGCTCGATCAACAATAAGAGCATTGGTAACCCAGGCACACCCCTGGGGATCTGATTACGGATGATCTAGGCGATCAAAAAGAAGCAGATGTGTAGGCTTTTCTGGTATGGGAGATCCGCAATGCTTGAATAAATTAAAGAAGTCAGGTATGGCAACGCGGAGCTTTCAAGGGGCATTCGGCACTCATTTGTAGAAGTCCGCGACAGCCTGCTTTGCGTGCTCCAAGTTGGATTCCAGCTCCCAGGTCCGTTCCTCCTCTGGATAGCCCTTCCAATGCACTAGGAATTGGAGTCAGTTTCGAACCCATCTACTATCTACTATTTTCTTGGCTTCCCATTCATTCTCCCGTTCTTCGATTACCAGCACCGGTCCGGGTTTGGTTACTGGTTGTCTGGGCAGCCGTTCTCTATAGGGTTTAACACGGGATATGTTGACCGTAGGGTGGATTCTCATTGATCAGGGAAGGCGCAGCTCAACTGCATTGGGTCCAGCTAAGTGGACTATAGTATATGGTCCGATCCATCGTTCCGTGAGCTTCTTCGACGCTCTGGTCAACCTTAAATTCTCCATGGATAGCCACACCTGATCTCTGATCTGGTAAGGTGGGGCGTCTGATCTATGATGATCTGCCTGCTCTTTCATATGACGTTGAGCCTTCGCTAGGTTCTCCTGTGTTTGTTCCCAGATTTTCTTTATATGGTCTGACAGTTCTTCAGCCGCAGGTGCTTTTGTTGTGCACCATTCAAATCCCATCTGGGGTTGATAGGTATGTGTAATGCTGAAGGGCAACGTTCCTGTCAACATTTGGCTTTTACTATTATATGAGAACTGCGCGATGGCTAGCCATTCCGTCCATTTCGACTGTTGCGAGAAGCAGAAGAGTCGGAGGAATTGTTGCAGATCTTGATTGATCCATTCCATCTGTCCATCCATCTGGGGATGGAAGGCGGTGGATAGCTTCGGCTTTATTCCTAATCTCCAGCATAGGTCCATCATTACTTGTGATGCGAACTGTGGTCCTCGATCCGATGTTATGGTCTGGGGCAAACCGTGCGTTTTCCAGACGTGGTCTAGATAGAGGCGAGTGGTTTGTAATGCTGTGGTGGTTTTCTTGCACAGGATGAATTCTACTTCTTTAGAGAAGCGGTCGACGACTACCAAGATGGCATCTAGCCCTTGGCTTGGCAGTAAGTCCGTTATGAAATCGGCAGAGATATCTTCCCATGGTTTTCCCAGTATGGGGAGCAGTAGTAGTTTTCCGGCTGGCGGGGCATTGCTCCCTTTGTGTCGTGCGCATAGGTTGCACCTGGTGACATAATCTTTTATCTTCGTCGTCATTCCTGGCCATGTGTAGCTGCGACATATCAACTCTATCATTTTCTCTCCTCCTGGATGTCCAGCTATAGGCATGTCATGATGTAGACGCAGTATCTCCATTTGGAGTTCTTCGTCATCTGGTACAAAGATCTTTCCATTTTTGTCCACTAGCAAATCTTCTTGCTCCATATGGACTTTATATCGCTTTTCTAGATTTTGTACTTCGGTTTCTTTTAGTCTATGTATGAGATTCTTGATCCGCTGAATTACTTCATTGTCATCCATTTGTAGTTGGATAGTATGGATCTTTTCTGGTGGTATTATGGTTACTCCTTTATTATCTTCATCTTTTCCATCCGAGTGGTCCTCTCTTCTAGATAGGGCATCGGATTTTCCCATTTGGGTTCCTGATTTATGCACCCATTTGAAGCGGAAGCGAGATAGGTATTGAGCCCATCTGGCTTGTCATCTATTGAGGTCCTGCCTCTTCATGAACCATTGTAGGTTCACGTGGTCATTCCAGATTTCGAATTCTTCTTGCACTCCTTCTAGGTAATGACACCATTGCTCTAAGCTTCGTATAACCAAGAGCATTTCTTTATCTGCGATAGGGTAGTTTCGTTCTTCTGGCGTCATGGAATGCGAGGAATAGGCTACAGGATGCCACTTTCCTTCTTTCTCTATAGATAACATTGCTCCTGTTGCGAAATCTGATGCGTCCGTTTCAAGGCGGAACTGTTTGTCTATATCCAGATATGCAAGGATAGGGGTGGTGGTGAATTTCTCTTTTAGATCGTCGAAGGCCTTCTGTTGGTGCTCCGTCCATTCAAATGCAACGTCCTTCTTCGTCAGATCATTGAGCGGGTGTGCAACCTGCACGTACCCTTCTATAAATCTGTGATAGAAGTTGGCTAATCCGAGGAAGCTCTGTATGTTCTTTACTTTGGTTGGTGTTGGCCATTCCCTGACGGCTTTAACCTTTTCTTCGTCCATTTGAATTCCTTCGGAGGTGACGATCATTCCTAGGAACTCTACTTGCTTTACTCGGAAGTAGCACTTTTCGGGTTTTATAAAAAGGTCATTCTCGGCAAGGCATGCGAGTACCTTGAGTACGATTCGATCGTGCTCTTTTTGATTTTCAGTTTTGGTGAAGATCATAATGTCATCGATGTAGACGACACATACGTCCTCCATATCCGTGAATAGTTCGTTCATCATCATTTGAAAGGTTGCGTGGGAGTTACACAGTCCAAAATACATCACTAGAGGTTCAAATGATCCTCTGTGGCAAACGAATGCGGCTTTCCATTCGTCTCCTTCTTTTATTCGAATATTATTATATCCCCATCGGAGATCCATCTTCATAAAGAGTTTGGCTCCGGCTAATTTATCGATGAGTTGGGATATGAGTGGTAAGGGATAGTTATTTTTGATCGTGAATTTGTTTAGATATTGGTAATCCTGTACCATATGCTTTCTTCCATCTTTCTTTGGTACAAAGAACACCAGGAAGGTTTGGGGTGATTTGGAGGGTCGAATGTACCCTTTCGAGAGTTGATCATCTATGAAATCGCTAACCTCCTTTTGTTGTACGGGATCAAGGGGTATCAGCCTTCCTTTCTTTGGCACAAAGTCTGGTTTTAGGTCTATAGCATGATCCCAAGGTTTTTGAATCGGCATCCGTTCCGATTCCTTTTTCGAGAACACATGGAGGTACTTGTGGTATTCTTTCAGCACTAGTTCCTCCGGTGGTTTGTTCTTGTCCATTAGCTCCACAAGCTTCTTATCAACTTGCTGGCCTTTGCGCATCTCTGCGAGAATTTGCGTGTCGGTTCTTTCTAACAAGTTTAGCTGGTGTAGGAATGGGTTCTGGCATTCGGTCGGGCATCTCGTCATCCGCACCATTTGCTTTTCCCAATCTATTTCCAGGTTATGATGCTTTAGCCATGTGAAACCGAGAATTACTTTATTTTTTCCAAGATTGGCGATCTCGGCTTTCATCTCTTCTCGATGTCCATCATACTCCATCACGACGCGGGCATAGTACTTTAGCGTTCCTGCACTGTTTTGAGTGCCATCTGTGTTATAAAGGATGATCGGGCGAGGTAAAGGCTTTAGTGGTATCTCATTTTCTTCAGCCCATTTCTGATCTATGAACATCACGTGTGACCCCAAGTCTAATAGGGCTTTAACCGGGGCTTCTTTTCCACTTTCAGTATAGATTACAATTGGTAACTCAATTTCTCTTTTCCTTATAGGTTCTTCCTTCATTTCAGCTGCAATGGCTGTGAGGTGTCGCATATCTATGTCCGTGGGCCGTAGGCCACAGGGTTTTTCCTGAATGAAAGCTGGCATGGGTTCATATCCATCTGAGATTAATGACATAGCGCACGCATCTGAGCTTCTTTCGGCAGAGTGGTCGCTCAGTTCCTCCAGACTGCTCAAGCTTTTCCTGAGCTCAAGGGCATGGATTGGAATAGCGCTTTCACTTGTTCCATTGTCATTCCTTTGCAAGCACGAGGGATATCTTCTTTGTCGCTCCACGATGTTGCGGGTTGTGCACTCATCGTTCAAGTGGATCGTGTCTTTGCTCTTACACAATTGGGTTTATGTTCCCCTTTTGTCCAGGAACAATCTGGGCACTTGGTTGATCCTTGTCAGCAATCTTTTGCAAAGTGGCCAGGCTTTCTGCAATTAAAACACATGCTGACCTGTGCTTGTGTCTTCTTGTACTTCTTTCCTATGCAAGCTTTCCCTTTTTGGATCATTGTGGCTTCCTGTTTGTCATCCTCGAGTCCTGGCTCTTCTTCTTCCATTTCCATGCAATCTATGTCCATGGCAAAGGGGTCCCGTCTAGTGGTTGTCCCATTATGGATGAAGGAGAGGAGCTGCCTTCTAGTTCCAATGACTCTGCACTTCTCCAGATAGTCCGGTACGGTTGTCAGTCTGGGTCCCTCCATGAGGATGCGATTTATGATCTTTTGGTCAATGTTCTTTTCGATGATAGAGATAAGATGCGATGTATCCATCCCCGTTTGGGGTTCGTATTCCATAAACTTGATGATCCAGTCATCTATCGGCATCTTTCCCTGTTTTAGCGATTGCAATTTTGTTCTAGCCCATTCTTGTTGATTCACAGATCTAAAGAGGGCTTCAATCTCCGTCACTAGGGTGGCCCAAGTATAGGTTCCTCCTTGTGAGATGAGATCTAACTTCGTTTGGGCAAAGCCTCCAGCCTTCTGTCCTTCCAACCAAGATAGGATGGCGATCACGGCTTTCTGGCTTGTCAGGGGAAACACTGCGGCATTTTCATGTAACCACGATTGGATCTTCGTCCACCATTCCTCAAACTTTGATCGTGACCCATTATAGGATCCGGGATCTACGAAGGCTTTACTAAGCTTTGGTGCTGTGGTGAGATTCGCTGCTGATAACGCCTGCATGGCGGTGATTTGAGTAGTTGCTTGGTTGATTTGATTTTCTAATGCTGCGATGGTCACTGCTTGCCTCCTGGTAGTGGTATTACTCTGGGTGAGTGCTGCCTGAGCATCGTCATGTCTTTCTGTAAGATGGTCAAATAGGTTAAGGAGGTCGTTGGCTAATGTGGCATTAATTTGTATTGCCTGGAGATTGGCGACGAAGGCCTGGCGATCAAAGGGATGACTCATCACTGTCTATTGGAAATGGAGTCACTCTTCTGATGGATCTCGGGATATATGGAGTTTGTTCCGATATCTGGTCGTCTAGTTCCCGTAAGTGTGAGAGAGTTCTTTCGGCTGCTTTCTGAGTTCTCCTTGTGGCTCTAGCGGCTAAAGTTCTTTCTCTGGCGAGGATGTAGTGATGACGAAAGGCTCTCCTTCTTTCTGTGGGACTCTGTCCAATAGTGTATCTGGGGGTAGACTCGATTCCTTCATCTCTAGGTATCGGTCCTCGATATGGTTCTTCATCGGAGTCTGAACTCTCCTGCACTTCTTCTGTGATCTGTAGTTCCTGAGTTCCTTCAATCAGATGTGGTGGCGCTTCCTCGATTATGTGCTCTTCTCTTGGTGGGATCGGGATAGGCTCTTCCACTATTTGGTATTGGATGTACAATAACCTAATATGGACAGTAACGATGAGGTTGCCTAAGTGTCGAGCGGGGTCTGAGAGGAGTAATGATATCACGAGCAAGAGGCTCGTGAGGATGAAACCAACGGGGGTGAGGAGCAGGGTGAGGAGGATGGGGTGTAGGAGCTCTCTCTCTAATTTGTATTCGCTCCTGGATGTTTGCATGCGCTGTGTGGACCTGTTCTCTGAGTTCGGCTGCTCTAGTGGCGTTCCTGTCTCTCTCCTCAGCAAGGTGTATCCCCTCCTGTATAAGATCATCAATCTCCTGTTGTAGCCTCTCTCTAGTCACATGTCTATATCCGCTTGCCTCAGTTGTCGATCCACGGCGTCTGTCCCTGATTACGTGAGACCAATCTATTGGTTCCGCTAGGAGTGGGGCTGGCCGATCAGGGGTAGAGGGGCGGTAGGGCAGTGTGCCTTCTTCGTGCTGGAATGGGACTATGATATCCCCATATAGATCTTCTTCGTTCTCGACTAATGTGGACGGCGCATCGTCTGGGCCTAGGGTACTTCTTTCCCTGGCGGTCCTTAAACCTTCGTCTAAACTAGTACAATAGTCAGATAGTGCCTCCGACTCTTCCGATCCCCTTTTGGCTACTTCTCTTTCCTCTGGTTCTGATTCCGGGTAGAGTAGCTATAGTGGGCTTTGTGAGCTCCTGATGCGATTCCCCTATGGATAAGGTGGAATGCCGTTATTTTACCTGTAGGTCCTCTTCGTCTTCAACCTTTAACTCTACTGGCCAATCTGGTACGAGGTCTTCTAGGGTGACGGTGGATGGTCCGGCCCTTGCTACTGGGTCAGGGAAGCCTCTTGTTCCGGCAAGAGAGTATTCAAGTAAGTCTTCTACGCAGTAGTACAACACTTATCCTGTGTTCAGTACTCCTGACGAGTGGGAGGGAGGTCCCTACTGGTTAACCCTGGGTTTCTTTAGTCGACTTGTTGTTGCTTCCGGTGGGTAGCTAGTCCGGCGGGTAAAGGTCAGTCTTGTTCTAATGAAACGACCTAACTCACTTAAGAGCTGGACGCTTGAGAGAGGGGCGTTCGAGCGAGTAAGTGTGAGAGGGAAATATTGAAGGAGAACAAGACTGGGGGTCTTGCCTCGCTTCGAGCCTGGTATTTATACTCTACTGTACAAGGCTGTGCCTGGTCCGTGCTAACGAGGCTATACTACGTTAAATATGCTATTGGTACATGAGGCGAAGCACTGGGGCAGAGATGCATGAGTTAGGACGAGGGGACGAGTCACATCGTATCCGACCTGAGTCAGTCCGAGTCATAGGGGCTATTTATGGATAGGTGTGCGCTGGCGAGGTACTGCCGCACATAGCCCTTTAGTTATGATCTGGGGTGATGACGTCAAGGGTGTCACAGCCTTGAGCCATGTGCCCTTGGTCCAGGCTGGTTGAGGTTCATCCTCGAGTCCATGTCTGCTAACCCCTTAGCTAAGTGGCGAACATAGAAGAAAATGAAAAGGAAACTAAATAAGTGTCTGTTAAGTGTTGGATAACCTATAGAAAAACGAGGAAACGTTACAGTATCTGTTTGGGTTCCAGCATGGCACTGGGCAGCCACAGATGCATCGGCTCTTGTGCTAATTCCCAGAGTCCTTTCCAATTCTCTGGCATCCACCCCTCATCACTTGGATTCAGCATGTCCTCGAGGTCAGGCATGGAATCCACTTCCTCCTCAGCATCTCCCCATATGGACACAGTGTTCAGGATGCTGTGGGTATCTGAGCCATTGTCCCATAGGAAGGTCTAATGCTCTGCATGATTGCCAAGTGGGTGAGATGGATCCCATTCATTATCCCATACCACTTCAGGGTTGTCAGTTTCCCAATTTCCAATTGGTTTGGGCATAATAAGATAAATAGGGTTGTGGAGACAAAGGCAAGTAAAACGGATAAGGGCATAGGTGATGCAGTCCACAGCATGGATGTAGTGGTGGCAGATGTGGTCCATTGTGAGAGCAAGGCTCAATCAACAATAAGAGCATTGGTGACCCAGGCGCATCCCTGGGGCAGAAGTTCATGGATGATCTAATTGATCAAATGGAAGCAAGTGCAGTGACTTTTCTGGAATAGGTGATCTGTAGTGCCTGAATAAATTAACGAAGTCTGAAGCCACTATTCTGAGTCATCGTGGGGTGTTCAGCGAAGCATTGTAGAAGTCCTTGATAGCCTGCTTTGTGTGCTCCAGATTAGATTCTGGTTCCCACATACATTCTTTGTCCAGGTAACCCTTCCAATGCACTAGGAATTGGAGCCATTTACAGATCCATCTGCTGTCAATGATTTGCTCGACTTCCCATTCATTCTTCCCTTCCTCAGTGATGTTCACTGGTCCGGGTTCTGTAACTGACTGTCCCAGCAGCTGTTCTTTATAAGGTTTGATCTGAGAGATGTTGATTACTGGATGGATCTGCATGGACTTGGGTAATCGCAGCTCTACAGTGTTTGGTCTGGCTAGGCAGATAATGCTGTAGGGTCCCATCCATCATTCTGTCAGTTTCTTCGATGCTCTGGTCAACTTTAGATTTTCTGTAGAAAGCCAAATCTGATCTCTGACCTGATAGGATGGAGTGATCGAGCAGTGTTGATCTGCTTGTGCCTTCATATGGTGCTGAGCCTTTTCTAGGTTGGCTTGGGTCTGTTCCCAAACTTTCTTTATATGCTCCGAGAGTTCTTCAGCTGCTGGCGTCTTCATAGTACACCTTTCAAAACCCATTTGTGGCCAATAAGTATGTGTAATGCTGAAGGGTGACATGCCTGTAGAACTCTGTTGTTTACTATTATATGAGAACTGGGCGATGGCAAGCCATTTGGTCCATTTCATCTGCTGCAAGAAGCAGAAGAGTCAGAGGTATTGCTGGAGATCCCAATTAATCTGTTCCATCTGTCCGTCTGTCTGAGGATGAAAGGTGGTGGATAGCTTCAGTTGGATTTCCAATCTTCTACACAGATCTTTCATTACCTGTGATGCAAACTGTGGTCTGCAGTCTGATACTATGGTTTGCAGTAGTCCGTGCTCCTTCCAGATGTGGTCAAGATAAAGGTGTGTGGTCTGCAGTGCCATAGTAGAGGTTTTACATGGGATGAACTTGACTTCTTTCGAGAATCAGTCAATGACAACCAGGATAGTGTCAAGTCCCTGACTTGACGGTAATCCAGTAATGAAGTCGGCTGAGATGTCATTCCATGGTTTTGTGGGTATTGGTAGTGGCAGAAGCTTGCCAGCTGGCAGGATGTTTGTCCCTTTGTGTCTAGCACACAAGTTGCATCTAGTAATGTATTCTTTTGTTTTCACTGACAGCCCTGGCCAGGTGAAGCTTTGCCTGATCAACTCTATTGTTTTTTCTAATCTGGGATATCTGGCTATAGGGGTGTCATGATGGAGGTGTAGTATCTCCATTTGGAGTTCTTCATCTTCCAGTATGAAAATCCTTTCTTCTTTGTCCACTAGCAAATCTTCTTGCTCTATATGGACTTGGTATCACTTTTCTAGATCTTGTACTTCAGTTTCTTTTAGTCCATGAATGAGATTCCTGACTCGTTTTATTATTTCCTTGTCATTTGTTCAGAGTTGTATTGCTCAAATCTTATCCAGGGGTATGATGGTTACTCCTTTGTTATTGTCCTCCTTTCCATCCACATGGTCCTCTCTTCTAGAGAGGGTGTCTGGCTTTCCCATCTGGGTTCCAGCTTTATGCATCCATTTGAAGCAGAAGCAGGATAAATCCTGGGCCCATCAGGCCTGCCTTCTATTAAGATCCTGTCTTCTCATGAACCACTGGAGATTCACATAATTATTCCAGATTTCAAATTTATGTTGTGCTCCTTCTAAGTAATGGTGCCATTGCTCAAGGCTTCGTATAACTGAGAGCATTTCTTTGTCTGTGATTGGATAGTTTCGTTCTTCAGGCATCATGGAGTACAAGGAGTAGGCAACTGGGTGCCATTTTCCTTCTAACTCAATAGATAGTACTGCCCCTGTGGCGAAATCTGATGTGTCTGTCTCTAGGTGGAACTTTTTGTCAATATCTGGATACATGAGGATGGGGGTGGTGGTAAACTTCTCTTTTAAGTCATTGAAGGCCTTCTGTTGGTGGTCTGTCCACTCGAAAGGGGCATCCTTCTTTGTCAGATCATTGAGCAGGCATGCAACCTGTGCATATCTGTCTATGAACCTCCAATAGAAGTTGGCTAATCCAAGAAAGCTTTGAATGTTCCTTACTTTAGTGGGGGTGGGCCAATCCTTAATGGCCTTCACCTTTTCTTCATCCATCTGTATCCCATGTGGCATGACAATCATTCTGAGGAATTCTACTTCTTTTACTCGAAAGTAACACTTTTCTGGTTTAATGAATAGATCATTCTCTGCTAATCATCTAAGAACTTTCATTACAATCCAATCATGTTCTTTTTGATCATCAGTTTTTGTGAAGATCATGATGTCATCAATGTAGATGACACATACATCGTCCATGTCAGCAAATAGTTCATTCATCATTGTTTGAAACATTGCCAGTGAGTTGCATATGCCAAAATACATCACAAGGGGTTCGAAAGATCCTCTGTGGCATATGAAGGTGGCTTTCCATTCATCGCCTTCTTTTATCTGTATGTTATTATATCCCTAGCAAAGATCCATCTTTGTGAAGAGCTTTGCTCCTTTTAGTTTGTCGACAAGTTGCGATATGAGGGGGAGTGGATAGTTATTGCAGATGGTGGACTTGTTAAGATATCGGTAGTCCTGCACCATTTGCTTTCATCCATCTTTCTTTGGTACAAAGAACACAGGCAAGGTCTGAGGTGATTTAGAGGGTCGAATATACCCTTTTGCTAATTGATCATCTATGAAGTCACTGACTTCCTTCTGTTGTATGGGGTCAAGGGGTATCAATCTTCCCTTCTTTGGCACAAAGTCCAATTTCAGGTCTATGGCATGATCCCATGGTTTCCTCATTGGCATCCTCTCGGATTCTTTCTTCGAGAATACATGGAGGTACTTGTGGTATTCTTTCAGCACTAGTTCCTCCAGCAGTTTGTTTTTATCCATGAGTTCCATGAGTTTTTTGTCTACTTGCTGACCTTTTTGCATTTCCATCAGGCATTGGGTGTCTCTGTTCTCCATTTGGTTTAGCCAATGTAGGTATGGGTTTTTACACTCAGTGGGGCACCTCATCATCCTCACTGTTTGTTTCTCCCAGTCTATTTCTGGGTTATGTCACTTTAGCCATGTGAATCCAAGGATCATTTTGTTCTTTCCAAGGTTGGCTATTTCTGCTCTCATCTTTTCTTGATGTCTGTTGTATTCCATGATGATAGTAGCATAATTCTTTAGTGTTTTGGCACTATTCTTTGTTCCATCTGCATTGTATAGTAGTATGGGTTGTGGGAGTGGCTTTAGCAGGATTTCATTTTCCTTGGTCCATCTCTGATCTAGAAACATTATGTGTGATCTGGAGTCCAATAATGCTTGAACTGAAAGTTCTTTTCCATTTTCCATGAACACGGTGATTGGTACTTCTATTTCTCTCTTTGGTTTTGGTTCTTCCTCCATCTGGATTTCCTTAGCGATTGTGGCAAGATGGTGCATATCTATATCCATCAATTGGATGTTATGGGGCTTTTCGTGAATGACTGCTGGCATAGATTCATATCCTTTGGCAATTAACTTAGTCATGCGATCATCTGAGCTTTGTTCTGCAGCCTGACTGCTCAGTCCTTCAAGACTGCTCAAGCTTTTCCCAAGCTTGAGGATGTAGATTGAAATAGAGCTCTTACTTGCTCCATCATTATGCCTTTACAGGCACATGGGATTTCTTCTTCATTGTCCCAAGAGGTTGCTCCTTCCTTGTTCATGGCTCTACTGGAACGGACCTTCATTTGAATACAATTAGGTTTATGTTCCCCTTTTGTCCAGGAGCAATCAGGGCATTTAGTTGATTGTTGCTGGCATTCTTTTGCAAAATGTCCATGCTTTCTGCAATTAAAGCATGTCAAGATTCTGGCTTGTGTCTTCTTAAACTTTTTGCCTACATGTGCTTTCCCTTTTTGGATCATGGTGACCTCTCTATCCTCTTCAGGTTCCCCTGGCTCTGACTCCATCTCCATTTGATCTACATCCATAGCAAATGGATCATGGCATGCAGTGGTCCTGTTGTGGATAAAGGATAGGAGTTGCCTTCTGGTTCTGATGACTTGGCATTTCTCTAGATAGTCTGCTACCAATGTTGGTCAGGGTCCTTCCATAAGAATCCTGTTTATGATTTTCTGATCAATGTTTCTTTCAATTATGGAAATAAGATGCAAGGTGTCCATTCCCATTTGGGGTTCATACTCCATGAACTTGATGATCCAGTCATCAATTGGCATCTTTCCCTGTTTGAGGGTCTGGAGCTTCGCTCTAGCCCATTCTTGTTGGTTTATGGACCTAAACAATGCTTCAATCTCCATTACTAGGGTGCCCCAAGTATAGGCTCCTCCTGTGGAGATAAGGTCCAACTTCATGTATGCAAAGCCTCTGGCCTTTTGTCCTTCTAGTCTCAAAAGGACTGTGATAATGGCCTTTTGGCTTCTGGCAGGAAACACTGTGGCATTTTCATATAACAAAGCTTGGATTTTCATCCACCATTCCTCAAATTTGGCTCTGGATCTGTTATAAGTTTCAGGGTCCACAAAAGCCTTACTAAGCTTTGATGCTGTGGTGGGGTTTGCTGCTGATAACACCTGCAGGGCAGTAATCTGGATAGTAGCTTGATTAATCTGATTCTCCAGGGCAGCAATGGTTGCTGCCTGTCTCTGTGTAGTAGTCGTGCTCTGCGCAAGAGCAGCTTGAGCATTGTTGTGCCTTTCTGTTAGGTGATCAAAGAGATTAAGTAAGTCATTAGCTAACATGGCATTGATTTGGATAGCCTGGAGATTGGCAACAAATGCCTGCCTATCAAAGGGATGACTCATCGCTGTCTATAGGAAAGCAGGGTGTGGGAGGAGGTCTTGGTCTATATGGTGTCTGATCTGAGATTTGATCATCAAGCTCCCTGAGATGTTCCAGTACTCAGTTCATGCTTTCCTCAGTTCTCCTTTTGGTGGCTCTGGCCAAGAGAGTTCTTTCCCTAGCAATAAGGTATCAATTGCAGAAGTTTCATCTTCTTTCCGCTGGGCTCTGTCTGATGGTGTACCTAGGAGTATTCTCAATTTGCTCGTCCCTTGGTGCTAAATGAGGGTACTGCTCATGATACACAAAGGTCTTGGAGTCTGAACTTTCTTTGTTCTCTCTCCTTTCGATTTGATCTATGCATTCCTGTTCCACTTCGATGATATGTGGCAGTGCTTCTTTGATTACTCATTCCAGTATCTGAATGATTGGGGTTCCTTCCTCAGATCTAGGTTCTCAGATAATAATGACATTTTCTACTGATACAAATAATAACCTAATATGGAAGGAAACGATGAGGGTGCCAAAGTGTTGAGCAGGGTCAGAGAGGAGTAGTGATGTCCACAGCAATAGGTGCATGAGGGCAAAACCAACAGGGGTAAGGAGGAGGATTAGGAGGGCCATGAGTAGCAGTTCTCTGTCAAATGTGTATTCTTTCCATGATGTCTGCATGCACTGCCTGTACTTGGTGTCTAAGCTCTGTAGCTCTGGCAGTGTTCCAGTCTCTTTTCTCAGCAAGGTATATCCCTTCCTGAATAAGATCATTGATCTCCCTTTGTAATCTCTCCCAAGTCACACGTCTATATCCACTTGCCTTAGTTGTTGATCCATGATGATAGTGGCTGGTGACCCTAGTCCAGTCTACTGGTTCTGTGAGAAGTGGGGCTGGATGGTCAGGGGTAGAGGGGCAGTATAGTGGCATTCCAACTTCATGCTCGTAGGGGTCTATGATGTCTCCTTGGAGACTAGCCTCAGTCTCTACAAGGGTGGATGGCAAGTCATCCAGTCCAAGTGTACTACAATCTCTAACTGTTCTAAGCCCTTTGTCTAAGCTTGTACAATAGTCAGATAACTCTTCTGACTCTTCTGATCTCCTTTCTTCTTCCAGATAAAGAAGCTAAATGGGCTTTGTGAGCTCCTGATGCAATTCCCCTTTTAACAAGGCAGAATGCCGTTACTATACCTGTAGGTCCTCTTTGTCTTCTTCCTTAATCTCCATTGGCCAATCAGGGACCAGGTCCTTGAGGGTGATGGTCGATGGTCTGGCTTTTGCTACTGGGTCCAGGAAACCTCTAATGCCTGTGAGGGAGTACTCAAGGAGATCTTCAACATGGTAGTACAACACTGGGAAGGTGTTCAGTACTTCAGATGCACTATGGGGAGTGGCCTACTGGCAAATTCAAATTCCTTTAGTTGACTTGTAGATCTTCCAGCAGGTAGCTAGTCCAGTGGGTAAGGGCAGTCTTGTTCTAATGAAACAACCTAACTCACTTAAGAGCTGGATGCTTTGGCAAGGGCATTTGGGGTTGTAAGAGAGTGAGGGAAATCTTCAAAGAGAACAAGACTAGAGGGTCTTGTCGCTTTGAGTCTCATATTTATATTCTACTGTACAAGGCTGTGCTTGGTCCATGCTATCAAGGCTATACATGAGAGGATACTGCTATTGGTACATGAGTCCAAGCATCAGGGCAGAGATGTATCCTTTAGGACGAGGGGATGAGTCATGTTGAGTCAGTCCAAGTCATAGGGGCTATTTTGGGATGGCCATACACAGGGTGATGTCCAGCTAGTCACAGCCCTACAACATTCTGGGGTGATGACATCAAGGGTTCACATAGCCTTGAGCCATGCATCCTTGGTCTGGACTGATCTAGACTGATCCTTGAGTCATCATCTGCCAACCCTTTAGCTAAGGGGCGAACAAGAGAGAAATTAGAAAAGAAACTAAGTAAGTGTCTGTTAAGTATTGGAAAATAGGTAGAGAATTTGGGAAATGTTACAGATTCTATTCAGAAGAAGACTCATTAAATAGAGAACATTGATGACAACCTGGTTTTACAACCAAGACCCACAAATGAAGAAGATATAGGAAATTTGTATAGCAATAAGTGGATGAGATACCACTTGAATGCTACTGTCATTTAGAATATTCTGAAGCAATATAAGGATGTTTTGAAGATGCCTTCTGACAAGCAGAAGCTATGGAGATCTGTAATAGACAATGAATACAAGTTCCTTCTTGATAGAAAGGTTTGGACTTTATATGATATTCCTAAAGGTCATGCTCTCATCAAAAAGAGATGGATATTTGTAGTTAAAAGTGATGGTTGTAACAAGGCTTGCTTTGTTGTCAAAGGCTTCACTCAAGTCT
>JBBPKX010000419.1:0-16381 GCA_038089435.1 Boletus austroedulis | reverse complement strand
TTCATCCTCATCATCTTCAATTGCACACTCACACTACAGATTGTTAGTTGCCATACATGTCACATTGTTCGCACTCACCTTTGTCCTTGCCAGTATCTGGATGAACACAGTTGGCTTCCATAGACCAGAGTTGTCCCCAGATGTCGTAGTTGTGGTCATTGGAGCAATGGGCACAACCTCACTGGACTTTGCCCTGTCTTTTTTGATCATAGCAGCTGTTGTCCCAGTAGCTTCTTCATTGTTCTCAGTTGCCTCATGTTCCATCTGCTCCTGTTCAACCCACTCATTCTCCTCCTGTTCAATCCATTGCCATTTGACTTACTCTTGTTCCTCACATTCTTGCTTCTTGTGCTCGCATTCCTTGGCTTGTTCGCAACAGAACTTCACATTGGCATTCCACTTCTCAACTAACAGTTGCAGTTGCTCCATCGTCTCTGCAATGCATCCTTCGATGTGAGGTTTGAGCCCAACCTCATGTGTGCCCTTGAGGCTGGTGAGGAGCTTGTTCTGATTGCAAGCATTAGTGGTATCCATAAATGACCAATGTATTACACACCAAACTGCCATTCCATTTCCTGATCTAATCCTCTTGCTTTTCCTGCAGCATCTCTTGATCATCTGGTATGACCTCTGCAATGACCAGTATCTTCTTGTGTGTGGCTGTTAGCTTCATGTGCACAATCATTTTCGGGTCATCTTTTGCAAGCAGTTTTGCAAATGCAAGTATATCCAAGAAGGATGACATGGTGAGGAGAGGAGATAGTGAGAGTAGAGAGAGCAAAGTGGAAGCAGCTTAGCAAAATGTGGATGCATTGTGATTCAACATCTGTACTTAACTGAGTCATGTGACTGACTGGAGACAGCCAATATCTAAGTTCTCCATGGATGTGGGAAACCACAATTCTCTACAGTTGTAACTGGTCATTCAGGCCTCCTTCCAGTCATCAATAATTGTTGTCAAGTGTCATTCAAGTTGTCCATCGTGTCCTGTGTCATTCCAGTCAAGATTCATTACTATCTGTGCATATCTGTATTCTTATCCAATTATCCATGTTATCCATCCATAGTTAGATCTACTGGACAGCATTTCCTCTTCATGGTTTGTGTTTATTTATTTCATTTTGCCTTTTATGAGTTTGTTTTATGTCAGACATCTTGGAGAAACACATCAGGATAAAGATTTCAGGTTGTTGTTAGGTTATTTCTTTTTAGCTACAGGATGGTGTTAGGATCCATGTTGTAGAGTCCTGGGAATGCCTGGACTATAAAACCTTGTATAGAGATCTGAGAATCTCATCTTGTGCTTGTCCGCCTTGATCACCCTCATCTTGAGTCTTTCACCACCTCATTATTGTTGTTTCCTTTGTTGTTTTCATATTCAGTCCTTGTCCTAGACTGGATAATCTGCATTCAAATCAGATTCAGTCCAGACTCCTTGATTTGTATGCCTGGTATAGTCGAGCTACCCCTTCTCACCTCATTCAACCTGCATGAATCCCTTGGGATGAGTCCTACACTCGCTCCTGCCTTCTATCCCCTTTTTCTTACTTGATCTCCTGGTCAAGTGCAACTCCATTTATATTTCTTCAATGTGACTCCCAGCCTGTGCAAGTGCTCAAGAGTTGCACTCTATTTTTTTGTCTTTGAGGAAGTGGAGGTCGAGGCTGGCATGTCTAGAGTTATTGATGCAGCTCAGGCCTTCAACACTCTAGAGTTTGACTTTGGGCATTCCTTGGCAGAATGACCACTCTCACTGCAGAAAAGACACAAGTTTAAGTGGAGGCAATGCTGACATTCCTCCAAAAGGAGTTTACCATCTTTGTCTAACTTAGAAGAAATGGTAGAAGATGTAGAAGAGGTGTTACTCTTCATGAAAGAATTGTTTTCTCCTCCAGAAGACCCAAAGTTGGAGGCGGAGCTAGAAGACAGAGGGAAACCTTTGGACTTGTTGTCCTTAGATTTGGAGGATGAAGTCAGAGCAGAGCTTGACAACTTGTGGGAAGAATGGAGGTTGCCAGAGTTTGATCTAGAGGCCTTTAAAGCACATGAAATATCTTCCTTACACTCCCAGTACCTCTGGTTGATCTGCTGGGCCATAGTATGCATATTGTATATGGTGTCAGGTTTGCTGTGATGAGCAATTTCATTCTTGATATGATCCAAAAGTCCATTATAGAAACTCTGGCAAAGAGCACCGGGTCCCCACTTGCAGACTTGGTTTGCAAGACAATTCCACTTGACAATGTATTTGGAGATGCACTGAGTCTTCTTCATACACAGTTGCTCGAGCTGAGCTTCTGCCTTGGCAACAGGGTCATGCAGTCTGAAATTCGACTGGAGCTCGAAGAGAAAGGCTCTCCAGTCATCCATCCACAAGGGGCAATTGGCCAGAGCTAGATCTCTGAGCAAGTCTGGCTCAAAGTAGTCCAATGCCATATCCTTGAGATAGGACTGTGTGAACATGACCTTCTGATGATCATGTTTGAATGACTTTGGGTTTGCCTGGAAGTTGATTTTGCACTGGACAATGAAGGGGTGGAGCTTCTTCAGGTCAAACCTATTGAAGATGTCTGGTTCTTGGACTTTGGTCTTGAAGTCACTAGATGAATCTTTGCAATGAAGTGCCTAATGCATCATATCATAGATGGTGTCAGCAAGTTGGTTGAATGGCTTGAAAGCCAAGGGGACTTTGTTTGGAGGTTGGTCATCATCATCTCAGAGAAGATGATCAATGTCCAGTTCTTCATTGTCATCGTCACCATTGTTGTCATTGGGGTCATTGGGATCATCACTGCTGCCACCACCACCTCCAAAACCTCTGAGACCACCAATGGCTGCCTGGACTGGCATTGGAGTGTCAATGCAATGATGTTCTTCATAGAAGTCATTGTTGCTGTTGTTATCATTGTCTAGAAATAGCATGATGTATGGTTTATCAACAGTTTTCTTTGGAAGCAGAGTAAGTGGAGATAAGGATCACCACCTCTGGGAGATAGAGGGAGCCTGACATTGAATGAGACTGATGTATTTGCCTGGTACCAAGCATGAGGAGTCAAAGGTGCTTTGCAGGATACCAGTATAAGTGGTGTGCATATGTGACATAGGGATGGGGGATAGAGGATCTTAACAAGTGGGAGTTTGAATATACTATCAAGTCCAGTCCTCTGGGCTCAAGTCCAGCAAAGAGGAATGAAAGGGACAGAGGTGTCGACTAGGGTTGATCAGAGATATGGAGATGGAGATACAGAGATATGGAGAGGTGAGGACATTGGTGCAGGACGTATGTGTCATGCCCTTGTCAAGTCCTGGATCCTCGTATTTAGAGTAGAGAAAGAGTGAGAACAGAGACTAGTCAGACTCAAGCTAGAGGTGACTTATTTGATATTCAAACTAAAGTACAACAGAAAATTTACAGGACTTTATATACTAATGTCCAGTGACAACTCTGGACTGGAAACTACTAGGATCGAAGGTTAAGCAAGGGCTATATACACAGAGCTGAATAAGTCAGAGGGTGGAGAATATTGGAATACCAACTAGGCTGACTAAAGGTGTAATACAGACTTACAAAGTTGAACTAGAACAAAAAAAGAGAATATAAACAGTACTGTCTGGAGTGCCCAACTCTGACAAAGTCCAGAATCCTAAGGTGGTTGCAATGTCTGAAAAACCAAAGAAGACCAGAGTTGGACTTTGCAAAAAACAGGGATATTGTGACAACCTGGCTTCCTTAGGCTGTTCTATACTCTGGGGGTTCCCTAGTTAAAGGGCTTGGAGGAGGTATGCTTCAAGCGACTGAAGAAGGAGCTGAGGGGCTGGGAGAAAGGCAGGGAAAATACAGGTGAATTAAGATGGGGACTGTGCTACTGACAGGCCTTTATATACTCTACACTACAAGGCAGTGCTTGGTCCGTGCTACTGAGGCTATCCTGAGCTACTATAGCTATTGGTACATGAGGCAGAAGGGGCTGTGATGAGAGACTACTGCTATTGGTCCAATGTGACTAGATCTCTCTCCATGAGGCATCAGCAAGGCTAAACCTGTACCTGGCTATGCTAACCTGTGCATCCTGTGCGATCCTGTGTGCAGTGCCTGCTGCATGAGGCATATGAGTCAGAGTGACCAAGAGTGACTCCTACTGACTCCGGTATGACTCAGTATGACTCATTGTGACTTGATCGAGGTCATGACTTGTTATGACTCAATGTGACTTGTTATGACTTGTGATGACTTGTGAAACTTTGTGGCTATGCTGTGGCTGTGACCCACAACCAAGAATGATGGAAAAATGAAATGTACACCCATCTTAGGGATTTGTTACAGATAAGGCTGATGTGTCATTCCAGCTTACTTTCCTTATCTTTTATCATTCATCATCCTATCTCTTTATAGATAGAGTACATACATGGACAAATAGTCCAGTAGTGTATATAAGAGAGCTTGAGTATCTCACTCTCTAGGTTAACAAGTTATCTTGCCTCTCGCACTTTGAGTACCCTCAGTGCACACTACTTCACACACTTACTTGCCTACTCCACTTGTAAGTTCTCTACAAGCTCCACACACTTCCTCTACTGCTCTTTTATCTTTGAGCGTTCCCTTGGTTAGCCACCAAGGAGAGAAAGAGACTAGCACATCTCTTTAGGTTATGAGCCCCAAGCACTATTGAGGCCAGACATACTTTTGATGTCTTCCCTGTCTCCCTCACGCTCAGAGCTATGGAGTCTAGGCTTGTTTAGTTGTTTCTCGAGGTTATTCGCTGACTCCAAGGGATCTTCCAGTCCCTTGTTTTTGCTTCACCTACCATTGCCATTAATAACTTCTATGTCTTCTTAACGGCTTGCGTGGCCTGTTCTTTTTTGGTCTTGGTGTAACAAATCCCTAAGATGGGTGTACATTTCATTTTTCCATCATTCTTGGTTGTGGGTCACAGCCACAGCATAGCCACAGATCTCACAAGTCATCACAAGTCATAATGAGTCATAACGAGTCACATCGAGTCATAATGAGTCATGACCTCGATCGAGTCACATCAAGTCACAACAAGTCATATCAAGTCATACCGGAGTCAGTAGGAGTCACTCTTGGTCACTCTGACTCACATGCCTCATGCAGCAGGCACTGCACACAGGATTGCACAGGATGCACAGGATAGCACAGCCAGGCACAGGATTTGCCTTGCAGCTACATCATGTTGATCTCATAACAGCCTCATGGAAGAGGCACTGTCATATCTTATCCTATAGCAATATGGACACTTCACAGCCCTTTCTGCCTCATGTACCAATAGCTATAGTAGCTCAGGATAGCCTCAGTAGCACGGACCAAGCACTGCCTTGTAGTGTAGAGTATATAAAGGCCTGTCAGTAGCACAGTTCCCATCTTAATTCACCTGTATTTTCTCTGTCTTTCTCCCAGCCCCTCAGCTCCTTTCTCAGTCGCTTGAAGCGTACCTCCTCCAAGCCCTTTAACTAGGGAACCCCCAGAGTATAGAACAGCCTAAGGAAGCCAGGTTGTCACACTTGGATGGTTTCTTTACTTTCATTGGTGCTTATGCAGCTGCTGACAGTAACAACTACATCCTGCAGTTTGCTCTTTACCGCACACCCAATCAGGTTCATGCTGCACCACTGCCTTCTATGGTGAGACCATCCAGCCCAACTCCCATGCCATCACCCCCTCTCCGGGTTTGCCTGAGATCTTGTGCACCTTCTGCCGAGATTGTTTCCATCATCCAAGGAGATTGGATTTTTAGGATGCAGCCTTGCCCTCCTGAAGGATGTATCATCAACTGTCTGGAAGAGTGGAATTCCCTAGGTCACCACTTTCATTACATTTGCCCAGAGTGTGAACAGCATCTGGAAGAAGGAGAGCACTGCAGTATTCAAACTAATCACCACAAGCTTCAATGATCAGGATCGCAGATTATCTACATCAATGACTCGGACTCAGATACTCACGTCCAGATCCCTCCAGGCCTTATACCTGTTGAGGGAGAATCTCAGGTTTCATCACTTGAGTTAGACTCTCAGGTTTCTTCACTCAAATCATCTTTAGCTCGTCATCTTGAACTCCCCGTCGACTCACCCCCTCCTTCTCCATCCCCTCCAGTTTACACTCCGTCTTCATCTCCTCCTTCCCAATACACTCCACCTCATGATCCACTTAATGGAGAACATCTATGCCCAAGTACTCCAGAACTTGAGGAATGTGCCCAACACTCTTGAAATCTAGGATTCTTTTGAGCAGGTCGAGTGGTATAAGTTGTCGGAAGTACTTTCCATGACACATCCAACACTCCCTGTTCAGCAACTTGCCAAATTCCTGGATATCCATCAAATCCCCGAAGATATCACTGAGATTGGTCCTATCCACTACAACAATCTTGAGAAAGAAAATCAAGCCCCTTTCCTGCAGCAAAATGATACAATGCCACAGGTAAGAGACCTGCATTCAAATCAGGTTGTAATCCCCTTTAGGATCATGTCTGTTGAGGCTGGTACTTGCGATGATCTTAATTTGGCTTGTTCTTTTCTTTTTTCAAATGACAAGACTTTATTTTCTGCTTATACTGGCGCCAGTTGGGCTTTTCCCACCAAGACTTATGATACAATGCCAGATGCTCTCATCCATTACCAGGGATTTGAGGTATTATGTTGAGATTTCTTTTCTCCCATTCATATGCATGAACCTCCTTTTTCTTATAATCTGGACTTGGACCCCCATAGACTTCTCTTGGATTTGTTATTCGCTAATTGGGAGTACCCTTCGACTTCTTAGTTTGACCCCCACAGAAATTGGAATCCACCTGCTCCCTTGCAGTGCTTCTGGAATTGCCAGTTCAATACCGAGCAACAAAGATGCTGGTGAGAGAATGCTGTCACCCACCACTTGGCGTGGTTACAAGAGCAGTATCTAGCCACTGAACATGATTTGGAATGGCAAGTCTACCTGGACACACTAACAGGCAATCTAGACTGCCTGCATACCAGGAGACAAGCGGCGATTCAGGGAGAAAACTGAAGATGAAGGAGGAACCATATGTATTAATACAATGGTGTCTTTTTTTTGAAACATGGGTGATCGGCTAGGAATTAAGTTGGAGAATCTTGACCAAAGAAGGAGGTATGCCATTGCCTATAAAAAGTTGACTAATGAAGTTTGTATTTAGAAATGGCCACTACCGTTCCTAAAGCCTCCAAATACAAGATCGAGGGTTCCATCTTTAGCAGGATCCCCATCTTGGAAGGACCTGAGAACTACCCTATCTGGTCTGCAAGGATCCGCTCTGTCATTACGTCCATAGGAGCTGGACCTTACATAGACAGAACCTGGGCTACCACCCAGGGTATCTCCAATGACGACGATTGGAAGACTGCAGATCAGAAGATTCTTGGTTTGCTTACTATAATGGTCAATGATGTCTTCATGACTACTGCTCCCACTACATGGAGTACTTTTCAAGGCGGTACGCAGGCTGTGCCCATCACTCTTTCATAGCATGGTGCATGCTTTTTGAATGACACTCTCCAATCGTTTTTCCTCAAAAGGAATTTCTGGGCAGTTTTATTACTTCAATAAAGCTCTACACACGTGCATCCAGCATAACCATATTGCTGAGGACATTATGTCTTTACAACAGCACTTCCAAAGTGCTTACAACTCTGGCCTTTGACTGTCTGAAGAACTCAAGGCCATGATGTTGCTTGCACAGCTGCCTGACGACTTTGATCCCCTCCATTCCACCATCATCCATACCACCAACCCTACCAACTTCACTGTTACTATGATCCAACAAGTGATCCTACAAGAAGTTGATATTCACCACTTGAAAATTCACCCCCTTTCCTCCTGCATTTCCAAAGTCCAAGCAGGACCTTCCTCTCAGGCACACCAAACTAATGTTATCTGCGGTGGACCCCCATCTAACAACAGATGGAGAGGCCAATTAGGCCAACAACACTAGTCCCAACAATCAGCTGTTTTGGACCGTCTCGAGGTCAGTGCAATCGCCAAGGACATGGTGGTCCCCCTCATGGCCTGAGAGAGTTTTACCAACAGTGTCAAGAACAGTGTGAACAATGTGGGTCTGCTCCTGATCGCAAAGGGAAGAGAAAAGCGAAGGCTCATCAAGCTGTTGTGAATACTGTGGTTGGGGAACCAATGTTCCCATCCCTCAATGACTTACCTCCAGACTCTATGGAGCTGGATGATGCCAACTTCACTATAGATACCCATCATCATCAAATGATGGAGGTCAATTTCAATGATTTCAACTCTACAGTCGTGCATACAGGTTGGAGAGAAGAAGATGATGATATGGATATGCCAGATATGGTAGGACCCTCTCACCAGCAGTTTCGAACCTGCTGCACATCCTTATGAAGAGACTTGGGATGTTGCAGATCCAGGTGGGGTCTCAGAGACAAAGTCGAAACAGTCGAAGAAGGCCAAGAAACAAGTCATTACCATTGGAGGACTTGCATTGAGCCACACTATGCTGGGCACTTTTGCTTGAGACCTTCTGGTTACTATAGCTCTGCAGCCTATTAAGTATATTACTCTTCCCAATATATATGATGATGATGTCATTGAATTTGATGTTGATGTTTCTGACTGTTACATGGTAGGATCTAAGGTTCACACCACTCATTCTCATTGGATGATTGACAGTGGATGCACTGATCATATCACTCCTTATTTAGACGATTTCATGCACCTCGAATGAGGAACATGCAAAGCTTCTGTTGCTGATGGCACTGAAGTTCTCATGCACAGACCAGGGAAGGTCATTGCACACCCTGAGGGACTTTCTCCTTTAGTCCTAGAATGAGTTTGGTATGCTCCTCAGGCAGCACACCAATTGCTATCAGTGCCCATACTGACCTTACAAGGTTTTCAGTGTGAGATTTTAAATAGAGAAACACTGATCTGGGACAGACATGGATGTTTGGTAATCTGGGCTGTAGCCTCATTCCCAGACAACAATCTGCACTGGTTTCTGTCCGCTGATAACTCCAGTCAGGTTGCCATGGTTGCAACTTTGTTGCAGGAAACTGACTTCTCTTTGTGGCACCAACACATGGGTCATTCCTCCAAGAATGCATTAAGACATTTGTCAGATCATACCTCTGGTTGCCCTGACATTGTTATCCCTCAGTCCACTCTGGTTTGCAAAGGCTGTAGTGAGGGTAAAATGGTTGATCAACCCTTTGGTCTTTCTGATCATCGGTCATCTTGACCTCTTGCTCTCCTTCACTCTGATCTTATGGGGCCTTTTCCAGTTGAGTCATGCTCTCACACTTGATATGTCTTCACTTTGGTTGATGACTACTCTGGCTTTGCTCTCCTGTCTTTTCTTTAGGAGAAGGCTGGTACTTTTGACGCCTTTCATGCTTAGGTTGCCTGGCTTGAGAATCAATCTGGTTCTCATGTTACCTCTGTTTGCTCTGATTGAGGTGGGGAATACATGTCTCTGGACTTTCAGGCGTTCCTTCATGATCATGGTATCACACACCAGACATCTGTTCCTCATACTCCACAACAGAATGGATGTGTAGAGAGGTTCAATCAAACTATTATGGAAAAAGCCAAGGCATTATGCTTACATGCCTGCCTGCCTAGGATCTTCTGGCAAGATGCCCTGGAGACTTCTCTTCATATCTATAATCAGCAGCCCATGCGTCATCATCAGTGGAGAACTCCCATTGAGTTATACTTTGGGAAGATACCAGATGTCTCATATTTCCAGGTGTTCAGCTGTTCAGCCTACGTCTTTATACCTCTGGAGATGAGAAAGGACAAACTGTCCACTAAAGCTGAGGAGATGACCTTCATTGGATATGAACCCAACATGAAAGGTTGGTGGTTCTGGTCTCAATCCAGGCACTGGGTCTTTATTTCCACACACACCACATTTGATGAAGCTCACTTCCGCTTTTGTTCCAGAAGTGATGGAATTGACAAACAGACTGCTATATTACAAGACACTGCAACCAACCTTGATACCACATCCACGACTAGTGACCAGGACCATAGCAATCTGGACCCTCCACCTGAACGTCACATTATAGTCAATGCACCCACTCTTGGACATGCACCACAACCAAGAAGATCACTGGCTACACCTTCCAATCACTCCCAAAGCCCTCCAGCTTGGAGACCATGAGACTCGCATCCAGCTTGTGAATCATCTACTTCTTCATCATCTTCTGATTTTGGTCTATTCCAATCATCTCCACAGAGGACACCTTGCACACCTTCTCCACCACCACGGTCTCCTTCGCCTTCTAGGATGAGAGCAAAGAGAGAAAATAGACCAATGGGTCGTTGGCTGGATGAAGAGAATAACCTTCGCAACCACAACGACATGCCTCAATGGAAACATTATCATGCTCCTCCTCTTCCAACACCTCCTTGCTTCACACCGGCTGTTTGGCAACCTCCATGTCAACAGCATGAGCCACTTCCGACTTTCTATGCATTACTGCATCAAAACAGATGAACCATGGATGAACGGACCACAACCCGTTCTCCTGTTCAGGAGAGGAGAACTCAACAAGTTTCTAAGCCACGCATAATGCCTGATAATGCATATGGCGAGTGACCTCCACTTGAAATAGAGTGAGATATTGATATGGGTGTGGATCCTATTCAGGAAGAGCGAATGGAGGATGAACCAATCAGAACATCTACTCATCAATGGATGCAGTTGTCTGACTCTACCCCACGACAGGGAAGTGGAATGCCGTCATCTAATGCTACCCCACATCCTACAAATGATGAAGATATGGGTGATCTTTATAGTTCTCAGTGGATATGTTACCACTTACATGCAGCCATTACAGAGAAAATTCCAAAGACATATCGTGACATACTCTGAATGTCCCTGGATGAGCAAAAGCCATGGAGAACTGCAATGGAAGAAGAATACAAGTCCTTACTTGAATGAAAGGTTTGGACTTTATGTGATTTACCTAAAGGTTGCAAACCCATCAAGGGAAGATGGGTCTATGCAGTTAAAAGCGATGGCCGCAAAAAGGCACGCTTTGTAGCAAAAGGCTTTACACAAGTCTTTGGTATAGACTATGAAGAGACGTTCTCTCCAGTTACCAGGTTTGAAACTGTTTGCTTACTCCTCATGTTAGCATCACTAGAGGATTGGGAGATGCATGCTCTCGACATCAAAACGGTGTTCTTATTCAGTGAACTAGATGAAGATTTATATCTTATTCAACCTGAAGGCTTTGTAGTAAAAGGTCAAGAGAACAAGTTTTGTCGACTTGGAAAGGCCATCTATGGCTTAAAGCAGGCTGCCCTTCAATGGAATAAGGCCTCACACACTTTGCTCCTTGAATTCAGATTCAAGAGAACCCTGGCTGATCCAGAAGTGTATATCAAATGTGATGGAAAGCATTTGATTATTCTTGTCTTTTATGTTGATGATGCTTTATTTTTAGGTAGTGATAAAGCTCTAGTCCTCAAGTACAAGAAACTATTCATGAAACGTTGGGAATCTCATGATCTAGGTGAGGTTACTGAATATTTAGGCATGAGGATTACCAGAGATTACAAGAAATGTTCTCTGAGATTGGACCAAATCTCCTATGCACAAAAAGTAGTCAAGTGCTTTGGCCAAACAAACTGTAAACCAGTTTCGACTCCTCTACCTGCCAGTTACCAACCAAGACCCAATGTGAATACGTCATTTCCTGTTCTCAAGCAGAAGTACCAATCCATTATCGGTTCACTTCTTTATATCATGCTTGAAACAAGACTGGACCTTGCTTACTCAGTGATCAAAATGTCCCAGTTCTCTGTGAATCCCTCTGAGGAACATTTGCAGAAGGCGCTATATATCATGTGCTATCTTGCACATACTACCACGTTGTGCTTGAGATTTACTGGAGATGGACCTAACAATGGGTTCATTGCTTACTCTGACATTGACTGGGCTGGAGATATCAAGACCTCTTGATCCACCACTGGTTACTCTATCTTTTTGGCTAATGGGATTGTATCCTGGTTATCAAAACACCAAAAGAGAGTTTGACTTTCCTCCACTGAAGCAGAATATTGTGGAATGACAGAGTGTGCCAAACAAATCCAGTGGATTCACAATCTTTTTGAGGAACTGACATTCCCACTTCCCACAATTCCCCTGTGCATTGATAATCAGGGAGCTATATTTCTTGCTTCAAATCCAGCTCAAGAAGGACGGACTAAACGTGTCTGTATCCCTGAACATTATATATGGGAGGCTGTTGAGTTTAAAGAGGTAGAGATATTCTATGTCCCCTCTAACCAACAGTTGGCAGATATCTTTACAAAGAATCTGACCAAAGACCCTTTTGAGCATGGATGGAAGTATTTGATGTTATCATCTTTATGAGTACTAATGTTTCTAGTGAGGAAGAGTATTGAGATCTGGATATTCTATTCCATTTTCATTCGTCTTCCAGACCCAGACTCTAGACCATCTATGACATCAGACTATTACACTATCACATTTGACTCATGGCATACGTCATAGATAGGAGATCTATTTGCCATTGGTAGATAAGGCTGATGTGTCATTCCAGCTTACTTTCCTTATCTCTTATCATTCGTCATCCTATCTCTTTATAGATAGAGTACATACATGGACAAATAGTCCAGTAGTGTATATAAGAGAGCTCGAATATCTCACTCTCTAGGTTAACAAGTTATCTTGCCTCTTGCACTTCAAGTACCCTCAGTGCACACTACTTCACACACTTACTTGCCTACTCCACTTGTAAGTTCTCTACAAGCTCCACACACTTCCTCTACTGCTCTTTTATCTTTGAGCATTCCCTTGGTTAGCCACCAAGGAGAGAAAGAGACTAGCGCATCTCTTTAGATGTCTGAGTTGGTGGTGGTATGTTGTTTGTGACCAGGTGTTGTGGCGGTGTTTTTCTTAATGGCATTGATGTCAATAATGGGGATAATGGTGGTGCCAAAGTCCAAGACATTGACAATGACAATGATGGTGATGATGATGATTGAGATGATGACCAGCACAAAGTCTGGCACAATGTCCAGACTGGTACCAGTGATGATGACAAGGATGATGGTAGTGGTGGTGATGACAATGTAGTTGGTTTTGGTGGCGACAGCAGGATTGATGGTAGTAGTAAAGTCTGCAATGGTATCATTGGCATTAACAATGATGATGACGACTGGTACAAAGATGGGCATGAAGTCCAGTTTGAATTCTGGACTGGTGATGGTGACAATGATGGCAGTAAAGATGGCAATGGTGAATGACATAGTGCAATGATACAATTGATGCTGGCATGGATGGTCGTGCAGTCAGTGACACATGGAATACATTTGCTGCCTGGTAGGTACAGACAATGGTCTGGACCTCAGACTATAAGTTCAATCTGGATGTACTTGGTGGCAATGGGACATCTGTGAATAAAATGGCTTTGGTTAGTGCAGAATGAACAGATAGTGGGTGCAAGTGCATAACATGAGAGCACGAGCACTGAAACAGTTGGTTTGGGTGGTAATGATGGTGACAGCAGTGGTAAAGATGGAATTGATGAAAGTACCAGAGTTGGAGCTGGATTTTTGGTTAGTTTTGGCAGTGGTGTTTGTGGTTGATGGTTGACAAGTAAGTGCTTGAGGCTGTTGTAGATGGTGGTACAGCCCTTGATGTGCAGTATGTGTGCCCCTCCAGATAAGTACAGTCAGTGGTCCAGACCTCAAACTATTAATCTGGTCTGGACATACTCTCCAGCAAGAGGGCATCTATGAATGAAGTGAGTGTGGTCAGCACAGAATGTACATGATTTTGATGACACTTTAGTCCATGCAAATGAGAGCATGGTGATGATAGGATGGTGCAGTAATGGGTGTGGTGACTGAGTCAGATTCAGTGCCAGATGAGTTGGAGGTGGTATTGGTAATGTTGGAGATGGCATTGAGGACTGAGCTGGTGTCAGTGTTGGTGTCAATGATGGTAAGGATGTCAGTTGCAAAGTTGGTAGTGGCATTCGCAGTGAAAATGATGGTGAATTGGGCAGTGACAATGTTGGTAGTGGTGGTATTGATGATGACAGTTGGGATGGACTTGCTGCTGGTAATGCAGCTGGTTTTGGATTTGATTCTGGATACAGAGACAGACTTGATGGAAACAGTGTCGGTAATGATGTCAGCAAGGATGATGATGGTGGAGATGATAGCATATATGGTAATGACAGTGTTGACAGTGGTGAAGATGATGATGGTGCTGGGGACAGTGGTGATGATGATAACAGTGATGAGGGCAGTAATGAGTGCACTGGAGAAGGTGCTGGAAATGACAGAGATGACAATGGCAGTGGCAATGACAGACAGAGTAATGAAAGATGGGACTGGAGAGCATCAGCACATTCCAGATACATCGATATGAGTCCAGAACTGAGTGCTCCCCAGTTGGCTGGTGACGATGATCTTTCAGTGATGTATTGCCAAAGGTTCACCTCATCCAGGTCCACATAATAGATGGTGGCCTTGACATGTTTGGTTGGAGGGATCTAGAACCTGTCAAATAAGGTTTTCATAGTATCTAAAAACAGAATAAGGTCAGCTGGTGACCCATCGAATTGGGGCACTTCGGGTGACATCAGAAATGGTAAAACAAAAAGGAAATTCATTGTCATGGTAAGCAAAAATGTCCAAAAATGGTATGAAATGATGTGTCAAAGGTAAAACAGTAATTAGTGACACTAGAGCGATTGGAAATCAAATGTTACTAAATACAGTAATAGTGGAGGTAGATCTATCAGAAGTATGGAACGAGGTGGTGATGAAAATTTAAGTGGTAAATGTTAATTGGGAATGGAAAAAATGATTGTGGCAAATGCCTGGTTACCTTACTGGACCCCCTTGTGGTGGGCTCCAGATGTAAACTTCACTTTTTGGGTGAGTAGTTATAATGATGATGAGGGACTGTGATTATGCTCATCCTAGGAGATCCTGAGTAGGATAACCAGGTGAGTAATAGGTGAATAGAAGGGAAGTGGTCCTGGACGTTTCTGGGACAGTCATTGTAGTCTGGTCAGTAGTCTGGAGCATGAGAAACTGGACTATTGGACTATTGGTAGTTGATAGAAAGGTGGTGGATGGTGAAGGGAGTGTTGGAGAATGGTGGAGGCATGTGTGTGGTGGTCGGTAGATGGTAAACAGTCACAGTGAGATGGTAAAACATATATTTCCCCCTTGTCAAGGGTGGTGACAAGGATTTTATAGTCCTCAGGAATGCCTGGAGGACTGTCTAGTACATATGTAAGGGTTAAATAAGTGGTAACTATGAAGTCTGAATGATGAAACACGATGTAAAATGTTAAACAAGGTGCAGGAAAATATGGATCTGGACTGGACTAAACATACTGGACTTGGACTTACTGATACAGACCTGGACTATGTAGCTGACCTTCCAGACTATTGACAATGCAGTATGACGATAGAATATGGTCACAGAATATCACAAAAACTGGAGATACAGACCCAGAGTGGTCTAGAGCTCCACACTGTGGGTCTGTCTAGTGGTGGACTCAGGTTGTGGATTCAGATTGATCAGAGGAAGCTATGACTGTGGCTGAGCAGGTACTGGTGTTGATATTGTAGATGCTGGTGGATTAGTAATGGTTGCTGGGACATTCAGGGCTGGTTTTAGTATTGGATTTGACTGGGTGGTGTGCTGGATGATACTATCCTCACACTCCCCCTTGAACTGCACATCACCAGATAAAGTTGGGATTGTCATGTCATTGGGAGGGAATATGATGTT
Organism: Boletus austroedulis; assembly: GCA_038089435.1. Classification (NCBI taxonomy): domain Eukaryota; kingdom Fungi; phylum Basidiomycota; class Agaricomycetes; order Boletales; family Boletaceae; genus Boletus; species Boletus austroedulis. The sequence continues at coordinate 581 of JBBPKX010000419.1, read as the reverse complement.
GTGTTCAACTAATACACATTGAGTTTTAGACCAGTAGATGCAGTAGCCTTTGCTTTGTTTGTCGTATCCAATAAATTTTGCAGCTTGTGCCCATTCATCAAGCTTTCCAGCATTCTCAAGCTTCACATACACGGTACATCCAAATTGATGGAGATCTGACATGTTGGGTTTGCATGCATGAATTGCCTTGTATGGCATCTGGTTTACTAGCACTTTGGTCAGAGACCTGTTTTTGAGCCAGGTAGCATGACTAACTGCCTTTGCCCATAGGTGTGACAACCTGGCTTCCTTAGGCTGTTCTATACTCTGGGGGTTCCCTAGTTAAAGGGCTTGGAGGAGGTATGCTTCAAGCGACTGAGAAAGGAGCTAAGGGACTGGGAGAAAGGCAGGGAAAATACAGGTGAATTAAGATGGGGACTGTGCTACTGACAGGCCTTTATATACTCTACACTATAAGGCAGTGCTTGGTCCATGCTACTGAGGCTATCCTGAGCTACTATAGCTATTGGTACATGAGGCAGAAAGGGCTGTGAAGCATCCATATTGCTATAGGATAAGATATGACAGTGCCTCCTCTATGA
>JBBPKX010000418.1:0-16383 GCA_038089435.1 Boletus austroedulis | reverse complement strand
GTATTCAATCCTCATATTTCAGAGATGATGGAGATGAGGGATGTTCGAGAGGATTTCAAGTCCAGAGGAGTGACTTATAATGGCATACAATGATGCACAATAACATACAATATTCAAACTAAAGAATACAGGAGGAAATATGGAGGTTTATATACAAAGTCCTATGGTATCTGGAGTAAGTCTAGACCAGAGATGACTAAGGAGCTGAGGGCAATGTACATAGGGTTTGTAAGATAGAATGGAGAATGAACAAACTGATGACATAGCCTGAACAAGCAGGAGAGTCGGGAGACAGAATGTAGCGAATGTCCAGAAGACTATGTAATAGAGAATGGAAGGATAATGAGAATGGAACTAGAACAAAAGGGAAGATACCATAAAAGAATGTCTGGAGGGGTGGAGAAATCTCCATAGCAAGTCCAGGTGGGTTGAAGGACTGGAGTGGAACTCCTGGTGGGGACTCCAATGGAGATGACCAGAGTTTGATGGGGCTGGTCAGAGATGGTCAGAATAGGGGTTGACATGGTACATGACAGTGCCCCTCCATTAAGGCTGAGCCCTCGAGGCCTACAAAGTGGAATGTGGTCCAAGTGTGACTTGCTTTGAACAGAGTGGAAAAAGTGGATGTGTGGAGTGGAGGTCCACATCTTGTTGATCTGAGCCAGAGTTCAAAAGTGAGATGCAACATGACATGTGACAATCAACAAGTGGAGTTTGAAATGGATTATATAACAAGGCTGTTTGGAGTTTGGCACTTGTCAATTTTCTTTCTTCACCTACTATGTCTAACATCAATGATATCAAGACATGGCCCAATGCAAAGCTTGTGGAATGCAACAATGACAGCAAGGAGCTGTGGAATGTGAAGGTGATGGAGCATCAGAGATGGGCAAGGCTGCATAAGGAAGAAGAGGAATGAAAATGATGCAAGGAGGAAGAGTGGAAATGGTATGAAGAAGAGGAGCACCAATGAAATCTGGAGGAAGCATGTTGGATGATGGTGGAGGAGTGTGCCAGGAAGGAATGCGAGGTGAAGGTGAAGGAAAAGGGCAAGAGGAAGGCTGGAGAACCAGTGAGTGTCCAAGGATTTTCAGAATTGATGTCATGCTAATGAAAATAGTTGAATCCAATTGTTTTTACATCAGAGGATGAAAGCAGTGACAAGGAGGAGCCAGAATCAGGTCGGAGCATCCAAAGGATGGTGGCAGAGAAGTATCAGCACTGCAAGAAGCAGCATTTGGCATGCACAGAGCCCACTCAAGGAACAAAGGAGAAGGCATGCAGAGAGTGTGTGAAGGCATATATTACATGCCAGAGAGGTTGTGATGAAGAAGGATCACCACAACAAGGAGAGCAGAGGAAGAAGAATTGCACATATGTTGAAGTACTGGTGGGTCCATCATGGAGGAATGGAGATCCAGAGATGATGAAGGCAATAAAGGAGATTGCAGTAGTGCTCAAGGAGTTAGTGGGCGAGGTCAGAGGACTTTGCAAGGAGGTTGCTGGGATGAGAGAGGACTGCAAGGAGCATCAAAATGAGGTGCAGGTCCAGACAGAGATGCAAGCAACAGTGGGAATGGAGGTAATGGAAATGGAGAAAGCAGAGGTGATGAAGGCTGGAATGGAGGAACCAGAGGAGAATGGAGATGGAATGGAAGAGGACATGGATGGAGAGGAAGAAGAACAGGTGGAACAAGAGACAGAAAAGGGGGTGGAAAAGGAGGTGGAAAAAGAAACAGAGGAAAAAGGAGAAGTAATGGAACAGTAAATAGATCATATATATATTTGTTTTCTTTTTCTTTTTTCTTGTTAATAAAATCTACAAAAACAGAGTAAATGGAGTAATATCAGAGTAAAGCAGAGAAACAACTATGAATAACAGAGATATTTATATAGACAAAAAAACAGAGAAGCAGAGATAGAGAGAAAACAGAAGATGTATCATAAGGTCATAAATGGAGACATAAACAGATTCTAAGGCATAACAGAGGCATAACAGAGGTGCAGGTGTCCAGGGAAAGTCCAACCAGAGTTGACATGAAGGTCAAGGAGCTCATGGAATAGAGCATATGGAAGTGTTGGGACCTAGAGAGTAAAAAACCTGTGAAGACAGAGGGAAATCAACTCTTGAGTGAAACAAAGCTTCACTTCAGTCAAGGGTGTGTCAGTCTGGAGTTTCCAAGAAGTGACTGAGGACCAGAGATGATGGATGGAGTACCAGAGGTGATATCTGGAGCATGACTGACTAACCAAGGTGTGACTAACAGAGTTGGACATATGAGCTGGTAGAGTTGATGATGGATGATGATCATGGAATGACAGAGAACCTTGGCAGACAACAGAGGGGCTGCCTTGATGTCAATCTTGATGACTGGACAATATAACTGAAGTTCATGCTGAAAATGTCAGAGATGACACTGAGACAGCTTAGGAAGATCAGAGGTGAGCTGGAGTAGTCAGAAAGGTTTATAGTGATAAATATCAACTTGATGGAAAGGGGGTGTGCATCAAGATCATGATGTGGAAGACTAGGAATCCAGGAAGACACTTGGCAATTATCTATGTGAGTTCCTTAGTACTGGAGATGACAGGGGAGAAGCTCCAGAGGTCAGGCCAGAGTTCTGATAGTACTAAATGAGGTGCCTGAGGAACAGTGACAAAAACCAGGATCTTCAAGGACAGATAACAGAGTCTTCAGAAAACATCTAGATCAAGGGAAGATGCAGGGGATGAACAGATTGTGATGTGCTAGAGGTCAATTATTCAGGACTGAAGGTAGGACCAAAGTTGGGACAGGAGTGTCTGGAGGTTATAACAGAGATGCTCAGACATAAGGCCATAGTAGTGTTGACTAGATATAAGCTCAGAGGGACTTTGTGAGCTATGCTGGTGTCAAAATGGACCTATAAAATGACTACAATGATTGCAAGCAGAGTCCTTATCCTCCCCTTAATAGGGAAGTCTGAAAAAGAGAACCTGGAAAACAAGCACATCAGAGGTGCTTGGAGCATATCAAATGGGTGTTCAACAGTGTTCACAAGCAGAATTGACAGTGGAAAATGGTCCAGAATGACATAGAGAGGAGTAGATTTCTTCCAAAAGGTTGCCCAAATGCTGAACAACAAAGTCTGGAATGACAAAACGACCAACTTTAATCCATGAAAGAGTAGAAGAAGGCATAAATGGACTCAAAATGTACTGAAGCATGATGGAGATGCATGGAGTGTACAGATGGAGGTGTGCAAAAGTGCACAAAATGTTGTTCAGAGGTTGGCAGAGGCAAGAAACAGAGGGAACAGGCATCCAGAGTTTGAAGACAAGGCAACAAAGATGGGATGAAGGTGGATGCATGGGTGAAAGAATGATCTAAAAGCATCAAGTGGTGTCCAAAAGGACAAGGACTGGGGGGATGAATGGATGGACTTGAATTAACAAAGTCCAGAGCTGGTGAAGCAGAGTAAAACAGAGTTCACAACTGGAGATCCAGAGAAAAGTGACTAATTCCAGAGTCATGAGGGGGCCAGCTAGGATGAACAGGGTGTCTCATAGTGTGTATGCAAGGCAAAAATGTCCAACAATGGGAGATCAAATGGAATATGTGATGCAGGAGAGACAAGGTCCATGATGAGCAAAGGACCAAAAGGAGAACTGAGGGGGACCTTGATGATCAAAAGTTCAGGTGTTGGCAACAAGTCTGAAGATGTGAGAAAAAACCTCTGAGACACAGACATACCAATGAAGGGTGTGTCTCAAGTTGCATACAAGAGAGGTGAGGTGAACAAAAGCCTCATGCTGTAGAGACGAGGTCTAAAGATGACAGAAGACCTAATAAAACAGAGGTTGGACCTAGAGAAATGAAGGACTGGATACTGGCAATGAAGTCCAGAAATGTGGATAGCAACTTTGGAGTTGTTGGTAGACCAGTGGAGGTGATGAATGGGGATGTGAAAGTCCAAGGACGATCATAGGAGGTGCCATGATTGGAGAAAACCACTTATTGGATGAGCAGATATCAACAGAGAGGAGACAAGGTTGGAGATGGAAGGTCCTGTGAACAATAATGAAGTCTGGTGAGGGATGATGAAGTCCAGTGAGGAAAGTCTGGGGGTGAATGGATGATCCAGTGATGAGAGTCCTGAGGTCCAAAGACTGAATGTCAGAGGCCAATAGGGTGATACTATCTGGGTTAGGGATGTTTACAATGATGATGACAAAAACAGAAAGGACAAAAGGAATTAGAAAGGACCAAAAAAGAACTGGAGAAAACCAGAGTTGAAGCTTGGTGGACAGAGTCCTTATCCTCCCCTTAATAAGGGAGTGTCAATGATTGGAAGTGGAATAGGAGTGACCAGGAGTGGAAGTTCTAGAGCAAGGAGATCCAGAAAAGCACAGGGATAGCACAGCAAGACAGAGGGGTGCCAAAGTTGAAGTGACAAAAGGTGGAGTCCAGAGGTACAAAGTCTGGAGATCCAGAGATGGGACCTACTGTCAGTGATCTAGGAAATGGCAATGGACAGTGGGTGGAATCCTGGAAGGGGACATCTAGAGTGCAGTGATGGGTGCAGGTAGAAGGCAAAAACTAAAAAGTGGGGTTAGAAACAGGGAAAAGCCATCCTGATAAGATCTTCAATTGGACTTGAAAACTTCAAAGCAGAGGCAATGGAGCAATCCAGGAAGAAGGAGACAAATATGAGTACAGACCAAGTACAGCTGAAGAACCATATAATGTGGTGAATGTGCAATGGGTGGATGGCATTAAAGTCTAGGGGGATTTCCAAAGGTGTTTCCAAGTGTGCATGAAAGCACAAGTGTGCACAAAGCATGGGTGTACCATAAAGATACCAGAGGTGACAATGAAATGGAGTTGGGACTGGAGCTGTTGAAATGACACTGGTATCAGTGTCTTGGTGTCAGACTGACATCAGGGGGTTGGCATTCTGTTTGCAGGAGTTCAAAGAGTTATGCTGCTCATAATCCAATCACTCAATGGAGTATAAAGCAGGTGAGTCAGCAGGGTCCAAAACAAGGCTGCATCAAAGACCCAATGAGGGGTGACCAAGAAAGGTCCAGAGGTGGAGTTGTCTATGAGGAAAGCAGAAAACAGAGGTAGGGGATCAGGAGGCATCAGAAATGAGGGATGGGATAGGATGTTCTACCAAGTAATTGACAGTATGGCAGAACGAGTGGCTGGGAGGCCATGGCGAAGCAATCATGTTAGTCTGGAGATACTCTGGACAGAGTACCAGACATAGGTGGGGACATGAGGGAGCTTTGAGGGGGAACAGAGATGATCAAAAGACCAGGGATGAAGTCAACTGCACCATGCAAACTCTGGAAAGGAGCTCAAGCACATGTAGGATGTCAAGGGATGGACTGGGGGAATGGAAAGAAGATCTTCATGAAACTCTAGAGGTCTGGAGATGTTGACAGCATGAAAATGATCTTTAGAGGGGACTGGAGGTGAAGAGCATGAGAACAAGTGATCTTCGGTGGGATGGAGTGAGCAGAACAAGCTCATCTGAGGGCATCTAGGGATAACAGAGACTGTATGTGCAAATGCATGAAGTTCAGTATTGGAGTTCGATCTTTATGTCAAAGTTCATTAGATAGTGTTGCAAAGAGCTGGATTCAATGGAGTACATCAGCAACAACATGATCATTGAATGGGAGCAAGTGAAACTGAATGGACAGAACAGGGAGTATGAAGAGATGCTGAAAAACAGAGGTGAGAAGGACTGAAGTCCAATTCAAGGGTGACCTATCACAGAGACAAGTTGAAGATGGAGGAATGGAGGTGAGGGGCAGACTTGTGATGAGGACGAAGTCCAGAGATGAACATGGTGTCCAAAACATCACAAAGATGTCCATTACCATGAACACCTAAAAACCCTCAGGGGGATGGAGAGCGGAGGTTAGGTGGACCATCACCAGGATAGTCTGGAGAGTGTTCACAATGCAGGAGAGCCAGCTAGGCAAGTCCAGCATTGAGAAAACTATGGAGGAGTTCAGAGTTACTGAAGGAATGGAGGTTGTCGAGTAGACATGACGAAGACAAAAAACATAAGTGAAACAACTGGCAAGTGGAGTTCAAATATACTGTCAAAGACTGCCTTCTCCACCTCCTGGGCTTAAGTCTGATGGAGGTCCGGAGGATAGGGGCTATTTCCAGGACTTGCAAGTGAAGTCCAGAATTGGTCAAGCCAGAGGTCATAGATCTGGAGGGTTGAACTGGAATGGAGCAGAGGAGGTGAGGATATTGGTGCAGGACTTATGTGTCATGCCCTTGCCAGTATTCAATCCTCATATTTCAGAGATGATGGAGATGAGGGATGTTCGAGAGGACTTCAAGTCCAGAGGAGTGACTTATAATGACATACAATGACATACAATGATGTATAATATTCAAACTAAAGAATACAGGAGGAAATATGGAGGTTTATATACAAAGTCCTATGGCATCCAAAGTAAGTCCAGACCAGAGATGACTAAGGAGCTGAGAGCAATGTACATAGGGTTTGTAAGACAGAACAGAGAATGAACAAACTGACAACATAGCCTGAATAAGCAGGAGAGTCAGAAGACAGAATATAGTGAATGTTCAGAAGGCTATGTAACAAAGAATGGAAGGATGACAAGAACAGAACTAGAACAAAAGAGGAGATACCATAAAAGAATGTCTGAAGGGGCAGAGAAATCTCCATAGCAAGCCCAGGTGGGTTGAAGGACTGGAGTGGAACTCCTGGTGGGGACTTCAATGGAGATGACTGAAGTTTGATGGGGCTGGTTGGAGATGGTCAGAATAGGGGTTGACACAGTACATGACAGTAAACCCCATTGCAAAACAATTTACCAATAAAGGATTTCCATGTTTCATTGAGATTGCACAAATCCTCTGTCAGAATGTGCAAGCGTGTACATCACTGATCATGTATGGATACATTACATGGACCACACAATATAGCTCCAGACACCATCCCACACAACATGCACACAGCCCAACACCTCAGACACTCTATGTGCTATTTTGGATGCAATACATTCTGCTTGTATTTAATTGACCCTACATTTCATGCTTTCTCCTTTAGTTAGCTAGCTTGTACCTATAGATACTTAAATGTGTCATTTTTGTAGTTGCCACCTCAGTCCATCTGCCCTACAAACAACTAAGGTGAGCATTCACATACAGTTAAACCAGAACAATTATTTACCAGTACATAGTGATTCCTTTTAGGTGAATATTAATATAGTCTGTCTGCCCCACAAACAAATGAGTGATTCCTTTCAGATTATGAGCCCTGCTGCTCCACACTACTAAACAGATTCCCTGCTCACCAATATGATGTTGACCACTGTTCCTGTCATCACCAATACCCTTCCCAGCAATGTGTCCAAGCTAGACATCAAGGGCATGAACTGGGCGATTTTTGCCTTTCATTTCCAGACTGCTGTTGAAGCCAAGGACCTCTGGGATCACTTTGATGGATTTGCAGCCAAACTGTCCTTCACTAGTCCTATGACTGCTGACAAAACAGAGCAATTCAATAAATGGCACAAAAATGAGGGTATATCAAAGCATTTACTCATCCAATGTATCCTGAATTTGATTGTGCTGAAGATCTGGAAGTTGAGAACTGTAAAGGAAATGTGAAAGGAGATCGAGCGTGAGTACATGAAGAAAGGTGCTTATGCACAAATAGACCTGTGCATCCAGTTTTTCAAGTCAAAAATGTCAAAAGAAGGTAATGCATGCCACTTCCTGGATGACCTGTGAATCAAGCAAGAAAAATTGGTGTCAATAGGAGTGGAGATCAATGAGAAAGACTACTGCTCAATGATTATCAAATCACTCCCCCCCTCACCTCACCAACTTTGCATCAACTCAACTTGCTGCTGCCTGCCTATATTCCTCAATGTAGACAATTGAACCAGACATTCTAATTTTGGTTATCAGCAAGGAGGCTGAAAGACAGAAGTCAAGACATACTGACAGAAGTGATGTGAAAGATCAGGATGAAGCAATGGCTGTGCAATCATCTAGGTTGAGAGGACACAGTTGCAGTCAAGGACAAGGAATCTCCTGTAGAAATCAGTCCAAATGCACATGCTGGAATTGTGGATCAGAAGACCACTTAGCCACAAACTATGACAAACCACCTAAGGATAGCAAAAAGAAAACCCACCTGGACAGCACCCATGCTACAATGGACAATGTGGACTCTGAGGATGGGGTATTTGGCATTATTGAGAATGACAAGATGCTCCCTGACCTAATGCCCACAGCATCAGACAGTGAGAATGAAGATAAAGACATACCTGGCTGGATGCAGGATGCCCCAGATGATGATGACAACAATGACTAGTTCTCAGTCAGTGGCAATGAGAGCCTGAGTGGCCATGAAAGGAATGATGAGGAAGCACTTGAAGCTGAAGGTGTGACGTCTGGCAGCAGCACTGGCCTACCATCCACTGCCAAGGATGATCTGGAGAATATTACCATGGAGATTAGTGACTGTCAAATGGAAACATGCCATGTTGAGCTGTATGACTTGGACACCACATGTCATATTACCCCAGATCATGACCAAATGCTGAATGTCCAGATGATCCTGCTGAAGTTGTTCACTGCTGCAAACCAACAAAAGTTTGGTGCAACCAGAGTCAGCAATCTGATTATCAAGGTTCCAAATGGGCTGGGAGCCTCAATGCTGCGCTTAATGGAGGTTTTGTACTCACCTGAGGTGGAATACATGCTCATGTCAATTGGACATCTCAATGAGCTTGGGCTCTCAATGACCTTTGCAGGTGGTTACTGCACAATCCATGACATCAATGGAAAGATGATTGGGCACATCCCATGATTGGCAAAAGGGCTATACTGTGTTGTACATGAGGGAGAGGAAGCAGCCACTGCAACAGAATGACTCACTGTTATGGAGTTCCATTGCTGAATGGGCCATATTGCACCATCAGTCACACATTGTCTAGCCAAACAAGGTCTCATCAGTGGCTTAAAAATCAATACAATAAAGGACAAACACACCTTTTGCGAATCCTGCATATATGAAAAAGCCACTCATAAGCCCATCATGAAGGAGCAAGAGGGGCTGCATGCTGAGTTGATTGGTGATGTCATCTACTCAGATGTTTGGGGGCCAGTGCCCATCCCATCACTCAGAGGAAAAATATACTACATCACCTTTATAGACGATAGCACCAGATTTACCTATTTCCAACCATTGTTGCAAAAGAGTGAAACCTTTGAAGCATACCACAGATTCAAAGCATGGCTGGACCGGCAGCTGACAGCAAAAGTCAAGCTCCTCCACTTGGATCAAGGGGGAGAGTACTAAAGTAAAGAATTTGTACTTTACCTTGAAAGGCAAGGAACTGTCCAGTGCCTGACCACACACAACACACCACAGCACAATGGGGTCACTAAACACTTGAATCAAACCATCCTAGAGAAGGTTCACACCATGTTGCATGTGAGTGGGCTGCCAAAGTGCCTGTAGGAGAGGCTGTACATCATGCTGTTTGGTTAAAAAACCAAACACCTACCAAGGCTCTTGCAGGCAAGTTGCCATATGAGGCTATGTTGGGCAAGATGCCTGATTTGAGCTGATTATGCAAATGAGGGTCACCAGTTTTTGTCAAGACTGGTGCAGGTTCAAAGCTGGAAGGATGAGTTGAGCAGAGGAGATGGATGGGAATTGATGAACATACCAAAAACACCTGCCACATGTACTGGCCAGCAAAGCACACTGTGACCATTGAACACAATGTGTATTTTGATGCTGTGCTGTGCACTGATGAGGGGGAGGAAGAACTTACCATTTTGGACACCAGCATGTAGCCCCCCATTTCTAAATCTGACAAATCATCAGTCATGCCACCCAAGACATCAGTCATGCTCCCCAGGCCATCTGTCATGCCCATCCAGACCATCATGCAGCCATTGGCAACTCCCACCACTCATGGCCCTCCACAATCACCACCATCACCTCTCACACCTCTTCCATCACCCTTAGCCTTACTGCCCTTGAAACCACTTGCTCTGCCCCCTGTTGACAATGAAGATGAGCTCCATGCCAGATGTATCTGCAAGCCAAGCCAGTATGTCCTCGACATCATCAATGGCAAGGCCACCACTGCTGCACTCCCTTATGGTGTACAACCACTAAATGCTATTGTTGAAGAACCAGCACTGGAACTGACAGAGTTCCACAGAGACAGAATGGCTGAGCAGATACTTGCTGCTATTGACAAAAGATACAATGCCAACTACAATGAGTGTAAACTTACCATGTTTATTAAGCAAGCAAGCACCACAGCCAAGGCATCCAAGCCAACCATGCTCACAGATGCATGCCATCATCCAGACTGGCCAAATTGGGAAGGAGGTATTTGCAAAGAACTCGACATGCTCAAAAAGGCTGGTACCTAGGAGTTTGTCAATGCCCCACCTGGCACAAACATAGTTAGATCAAAATGGATTTTCTGTGCAAAGAAGGATGCTGCTAGGAATATCATACATTCCAAGGCCTGCCTCATCACTCAAGGGTTTTCACAGGTACCTGGTATCAACTATTTCAACACATACACCCCTGTCACAAAACTTGCCTCTATCCAAATGGTACTCACCCTCGCCACATGCCTCAATCTGGAACTCCACCAAATCAATATCAAGGGTGCATACTTAAATGGAAAATTACAGGACAACAAGGTAATTTACATCTGCCAGCCACCTGGTTATGCTGACCCTGATCACCCATGCCAAGTCTGCTGCCTATGCAAAATGCTATATGGTCAAAAGCAAAGTGGCTGTTGTTGGTACCAGAGGCTAGTTGAAATCCTGGTAACCAAATTACACTTCAAGCAGTGTGAAGTTGATCAAGCTGTATTTGTCAAACAGAATAGACTGTCAATCATGATCACTGCAGCAACCCTTAAATTGGTAGTGGCTGTAAAGTGCCAGCTGAGTCACTTTGTCAAAGTTACTGATCTCAGTGAGCTTCATTGGCTCCTAGGTATCGAAGTTATGTGCAACCATGAAGAACACACTCTCACCCTCTCCCAGCAAACATACATTAACTTCATCCTCTGCCATTTTAACTTTGACTCACTCAAACTGATCTCAACATCCATGAAACTGAGCATCAAGCTATCCATGAATCAATTGCCATCCACTGCTGCTAAGTATGCTGCTATGAAGAACATCCTGTACCAAGAAGCAATCAGATTGCTCATGTATGCAGTGCTTGGTACTTGCCTGGATATCTCATATGCCATCTCACAGATTTCATGCTTTTCATCCAACCATAGCCAAGCACATTGGGATGCAGTACATTGCATTTATAGGTACCTACTCAAAACAAAAAACCTATGGCTAACCTATGGAGGGGAAGAAAAGGTAATTGTCAGGTACACCAATGTAGATGGCAGTGTCATAGAGGACTGCCATGCTGTATTGGATTACACATTCCTCATTGATGGCAGTGCCATATCATGGAGTTTGAAGAAGCAGGAAATTGTTTCACTCTTAATGACCAAGAGCAAATATGTCGGTGCAATGCATATGGCAAAAGAAGCACTCTGGCTCTGTACACTCATATCCTGTATTTTCAATCCACTCACATCGTCAACCACTATCTTCTCAGATAATCAGTTGGCAATCATGCTTGCAAAGGATCACCAATATCATGCCTGCACAAAGCACATCAATGTGCATTTTTATTTTATCTGCTGGATTATTGAAGATGGCAAGATACAACTTATTTATTGTCCAACCAGCAAGATGGTTGCTGATGTCTTCACTAAGGCACTGCCATCACCAAAGGTCAAACACTTTGCCATTGAACTTGGACTACATGCAGCTTGAGGAGGAGTGTTGGAATGTGCAAGTGTGCACACCACCAATCACATATGGATACATTACATGGACTACACAATATAGCTCCAGATGCCATCCCACATGACATGCACACAGCCTGACACCTCAGACACTCTATGTGCTATTTTGGATGTGATACATTCTGCTTGTATTTAGTTGATCCTACATTCCATGTTTTCTCCTTTAGTTAGCTAGCTTGTACCTATAGATACTTAAATGCATCATTTTTGTAGTTGCTGCCTCAGTCCATCTGCCCTGCAAATGACTGAGTGATTCCTTTCATCCTCCTATCCAGCACCTTGAAGAGGAGGTGTACTATATTGTATCCAAGTATACCTCCTAACCAGTTGTATATCCATGCTCCTGCCATCTCTGGTCCCACTAGCTTTGCTCCTGGCCCTGCCACCATATTTGCCACTGACCTCACTATTATCTCTTTTCATTTCTCTACTGCTGCTACTTCTTTTGTCACTTCTTCTACTACCTTCACTTCTGGTCCTGCTATCATGTTTGCCACTGACCCTACTGCTGCCTCCTCTTACTTCTCTGCCACTCTCACTCCTGATCCTGCCACCACATTTGCCTTTGACTCTACTGCCACCTCTTCTTGCTCCACCACTGCCTTCACTCCTAGTCCTGCCACTACCTTCTCTCATAACCCTGCTGCTGCCTCCTCTTTATCCATTCCTCCCAGTCCAAACTTCATCCCTTTCAGTCTAAACTCTATTCTACCCTCAACTCCATTGTCATTCCTAATAAATATCCAATCTCTTACTAAGCAGTCAGGATTATAGGCCTCATCAGTTATCACTAGTGTCAGCCACAATAAGTGTAAGATGGATACAAGTGACATAGACTCCACTATAAGCAATGGGCACAAGTGCTTGCAGCCCCTGTCAGCCACTCTATAGGCACATGTGATGATATCAGATGCAATTAGAGACATAGAGTTGCAAATCATCTTGATCCAACTTCTGACATCATCACACATGCTGCTGACATCCTCAAGCAACATGGCCTCTCAGATAAGGATCACATGCTTCTAGCTGACTATATGAGTGAGCCAAAAAATGAGAATTCAGTAAAGTTTTTTGTTGCATTTGAGCCTCCTATATAACAGAAGTGGATTGAGAAAAGGCTATAGGATTTGAGGAGGAAATAGTCTTGTAGTTTGTATTCACCATGTGTTGTATATTGTTCTATGTCTACATCAGGCCTATTGTATGATATTGTGTGAGCTCTACCTGATACTCTTGCCACATCTCCTCTGCAATCAATTCATGCCTAGCTTTTACCCTTTGTTTTTACTGTGCATTAGCTAATTCCTCTGTCAACATACCAAATGCTTTCACATCTTCATCTTTCTGACCAACTCTATATATAGCAAACTCAGGATTAAATAGTTTTGTCAAGTCCAGTCCTCCAAACTCAAGTCCAATGGAGGGAAATGAAAGGAATGGGGATGTTGACTAGGGTCAATCAGAGATATGGAGATAGAGATATGGAGATATGGAGGAGTGAGGACATTGGTGCAGGACATATGTATTGCACCCTTGTCAAGTCCTTGGTCCTTGTATTTAGAGTAGAGAGAGAGAGTAAGAACAGAGATCAAACTCAAGCTAGAGGTGACTTATTTGATATTCAAACTAAAGTACATTGGAGAAACTACAGGAGTTTATATACTAATGTCCAGTGACAACTCCAGAACAGAAACTACTAGGATCAAAGGTTAAGCAAGGGCTATGTACACAGAGCTGAATAAGTTGGAGGATGGAGAATATTGGAACACTGACTAAGCTGACTAAAGGTGTAATACAGACTTATGAAGTTGAACTAGAACAAAAAGAGAGAATATAAACAGTACTGTCTGGAGTGCCCAACTCTGATAAAGTCCAGAACCCTAAGACCATGGTGATATCTGGAAGACTAGAGAAGACCAGAGTTGGACTTTGCAGAAATCAGGGATATGACAGTATTCCCCTCTTAAGGCTGAGCCCTCAAGGCCCAAATAACCCCTGAGTGGAAATGTGGACCTCCATGTGGGCATGCTTATCTGCAAGGTGGAGATCATGTGACTCCATTGATTAACAGATCAATTTGAACTCTGAAAGTTTCCCAGTATAAAGATAGCCATGTTCCCAGCTTCTATTCTTAACCACCAACTGCCATCATGTCCGAATCAATCACAAATATCTGCAACTGGCCAGATGCTTGGCTTGCTGAGTGTGAAGATGATGACAATGTGCTTTGGAATGCCAAGGCCTCAGAGTGCCAGAGATGTGTAAAGATGCACAAGAAGGAAGAGGTGCAGAAGAGGTGCAAGGCAGAGGAGGTGAAGTGCAAGGCTGAGAAAAAGGCATGTCAAAAGGCAGAGGAGGAGCATCATCAGCAAGAGGCAGAGGCAGAGGCTTGCTGGAAGGTAAGTCCAGGTTTCCAGAGTTACTGATGAGCTGACCATCATAGGTGGCAGAAATCCAGGCTCAACAGAGTGTTGACAAAGGCAAGGGGAAGATGCCCCTGAAATGCCAGCAATGCCAGGTCCAGGGCTATGAGTGCCAGCCTGAGCCTGGTAAGTTGACCTCATGTATTGAGTGTCAAGATGTGAAGGCAAAGTGTAAGTGGCTGGGAATGGAGCAAATGGAGAAGTGGAGGAGACATGTGGACAGCAAGGCAGGGCCATCAAGAAAGAAGAAGAAGACATTGATGCCAGAGGAGTTGGAGGAGGAGTTGGAGAGAGGTCCAGAGGGCACTGACTGGGCAAAGATTGCCTGGAACATCCTCAAGATTGCAGAGGAAATCTGGGATGCCTTGAGGGCACAGGTGAGACACACCAACTGCCAGAATGCTCTTCTTGAGCATCTGGTGAAACTCAAGGCAGAGGAAGTATATGGTTCCAATGAGGATGAGGACATAGAGGAGGAGGGCAAGGAAGTGGAGGTGGGTGTGGAGTTAGCAGAGTTGGCCAGCAAGAAAGTGGAGATGGGCATGGAGGAGGACAGAGAGGGAGAAGAAGAAGTGGAGTAAAAGATAAAAAAATAGTTTTGTAAATAGTTGGATTTCTAATGTCAGAATGCAAGTCAAACAAGAACAGGAACAGGAATAGGGAGAGAAAAAAAAGGAACTTAAGGTTGGAGCGGACCAGGCTTGTCCAGGTACTTCTGGTGGAAGTCCATAACAAGTTCTGTTGTGTGTCCTAACTCTGTAGCAAGTAACCAAGATGTTTCATCATCAGTCCCTTCATAACCTAACCACCATACCAGATATAGGAGTTGGCAGTGACACCTTCTCTAATTAATCTTGGAGTTGAGGATCTCTTTGATCTCATACTCTGGTTCACTGTCAACCTCAACTGGAGGTGGCAGAGGTTGGATACAGTTTGGAATTACATTTGGAGTTGAAGGTTCTAGTTGTGAAACATGGAAGATTGGATGAATGGATTTCATTGATTTGGGGAGATGGAGAGTGAAGGAATGAGTACCAGGTTTGGCAATGATAGTAAATGGTCTTAGGTACTTTTCAAAGAGTTTCTTAGATGGTCAGGTAGACTGGAGGTATTTTGCTTTTAGCATGACTTGGTTGCCAACCTGGAAGTCTGGAGCTGGACTTTGTTTCTTGTCTGTGGGTCCTTGGTAGCATTGTTGTGCTTCCAACATATCTGACTGGAGGAACTCATGGAGTTTGTCCAAGTCCATGACATAGGACTGAGCTGCAGAGAAAGACAGGTTCAGCTTGAAGGAGACAGAAAAGTTTGGATAATAACCCTTATTGGTGAAAAAGGGTGATACTCCAGTTGTAGCACTAGGAGCATTGTTGTATGTGAACTCCACAAGGGGTAGAAGTTTGAACCAGTTATCCTGTTGGTAGTTACAATATATCTGGAGGTATTGCTCTAGTGTCTGATTGGCATGTTCCATTTGACCATCCCCCTTTGGATGATATCCAGAGGTGAAGTGGAGGCACATGTTAAGAGCTTTACCTAGTGACCAGAAGAAGTGTGATACAAATTTAGAGCCCCTGTCAAAGGTGATATGGGAAGGAACTCCATGCTTAGAGAAAACATGGATTAGGAATAACTTGGTGAGTTAGACAGAGGTAATTGTGTTGTGCATTGGAATGAATATAGACTGTTTTGACAGTCTGTTGACAACCAACAGATGATGATGAGGAGTCTTTGTGTGAGCACAGGCTGTATATGAACTCATGTAGTTCTTTACAAAAGTCCTAATATTGGGCCAAGTGTATTTGCAATGAATGAGTTCCAAAGTCCAGTTTTGACTGAAGTGTCCAGTGGTCAGATGGTCATGGAATGTCTGGAGAATATGGAGATGGAGGTTGTTAGATTCCAGGACATAGATGCAATTGTCCCATAGGAGGAATCCTTCAGTATTAATGGTCCATCATGGATCAAATGGCTTGGACAGAAGGAGGAAAGATATGACAGGATTGTTGAGGAGGGCAGACAGGATGTCTGAATGGAGTTGCTTAATGTCAAC
>JBBPKX010000415.1:0-16420 GCA_038089435.1 Boletus austroedulis | reverse complement strand
AAAGGGCTGTGAAGTGTCCATATTGCTATAGGATAAGATATGACAGTGCCTCCTCTATGAGGCTGTTCTGAGATCAACATGATGTAGCTGCAAGGCAAATCCTGTACCTGGCTGTGCTATCCTGTGCTATCCTGTACAATCCTGTGTGCAGTACCTGCTGCATGAGGCATGTGAGTCAGAGTGACCAAGAGTGACTCCTACTGACTCCGGTATGACTTGGTATGACTTGTTGTGACTCGATCGAGGTCATGACTCAGTATGACTCGGTATGACTTGTTGTGACTCGATCGAGGTCATGACTCGGTATGACTCAATGTGACTCATTATGACTCATTATGACTTGTGATGACTTGTGAGACTCTGTGGCTATGCTGTGGCTGTGACCTGCAACCAAGAATGATGGAAAAATGAAATGTACACCCATCTTAGGGATTCGTTACAGTATGGATGATGGTAGAGTGAAGGGGATCAAAGTTGTTGGGCAGCTGTGCAAGAAGTATCATGGCCTTGAGTTCTTCAGAAAGACGAAGACCAGAGTTATAAGCACTTTGGAAGTGCTGCTGTAAAGATGTAATGTTCTTGGCAATATGGTTATGCCAGATGCACGTGTGTAGGGCTTTGTTGAAGTAATAAAACTGCCCAGATATTCCTTTTGAGGAAAAATGATTGGAGAGAGTCATCCAGAAAGCATGTGCCATGCTTCAGAAAAAAGTAACAGGCACAGCCTGCATACCATCCTGAAAAGTACTCCATGTAGTGGGGGTGATAGTAGTGAGGATGTCATTAACCATTATGGTAAGCAAGCCAAGAATCTTCTGATCTGCAGTTTTCCAGTCATTATCATTGGAGATGGTCTGGGTAGATGCCCAGGTTCCATCGATATAAGGTCCAGCTCCTATAGAGGTAATGACGGAGTGGATCCTTGTAGACCAGATAGGGTAGTTCTCAGGTCCTTCCAAGATGGGGATCCTTGAAAGGATTGAACCCTCGATCTTGTATTCGGAGGCTTTTGGAATGGTAGTGGCCATTTCTAGATACAAACTTCATTAGTCAACTTTTATTTGGCAAAGGCATACCTCCTTCTTTGGTCAAGATTCTCCAACTTAGTTCCCAGCCAATCATCCATGTTTCCAAGAAAAGACCATTGTATTAATACATATGGTTCCTCCTTTGTCTCTGGTTTTCTCCCCAAATCGCCACTTGTCTTCTGGTACGCAGGCATTCTAGATTGCCCATTAGTACGTCCAGATAGACCTGCTGTTCCAAATCATGTTCGGCTGCTAGATACTGCTGTTGTAACCTTGCCAAATGGCAGGTAGCAGCATCCTCTTGCCAACATCTTCGTTGCTCAGTATCAAACCGGCGATTCCAGAAGTGTTGCGAGGGAGTGGGCAGATTCCAATTTCTGTGGGGGTTGAACCAGGAGTTTGAAGGGTACTCCCAATTAGTGAACAACAAGTCCAAGAGAAGTCTATGGAGGTCCAAGTCTGGATCATAAGAAAAAGGAAGTTCGTGCATATGGATAGGAGAAAAGAAATCTCGACGCAGTACCTCAAATCCCTGGTAATGTATGAGAGCATCTGGCATAGTATTGTAAGTCTTGGTGGAAAAAGCCCAACTGGCACCAGTATATGCAGAAAAGAGAGTCTCGTCATTAAAATAAAGAAAAGAACAAGCCAGATTAGACTTGTCGGGGGTACCAGCCTTGACGGAAGTGATCCTGATAGGAATCACAACCCAATTGGAATTCGGGTCTCTTACCTGTGGCATAGTATCGTTTTGCTGCAGGAAGGGGGCTTGATCTGCTCTCTCGAGATCGTCATAGTGGAGAGGACCGATCTCAGCAATATTGTCAGGGATTGGGTGAAGAATAGGGAATTCTGCTAGTCTTCAAACAGGAAGTGTTGGATGCGTCATAGAGAGAACTTCTGATGACTTATACCATTCGACCTGCTCAAAAGAATCCTGTATCTCTAGAGCATCGGGCATGTTCCTCAAGTTCTGGAGTACTTGGCCATAGAGGTTCTCCATGAAGAGGGTCATGTGGAGGAGCATATTGGGAAGGGGGAGATGGAGAGGGAGCGTAAACTGGTGGAGGAGAAGGAGGAGGGGATTCAATGGGAAGTTTGAGACAATGTGCAAGGGATGATTTGGGAGTGGAAACCTGAGATTCTCCTTCAACAGGTATTAAGCCTGGAGGGGTTTGGATGTGAGTATCTTCATCCGAGTTGTTGATATAGATAATCTATGATTCCAATCATCGTAGTTCACAGTGATTAGTCTGTAAACCGCAATGCTCTCCTTCTTCTAGATGATGTTCGTACTCAGGGCAAACGTAGTGGAAGCAATAACCTTGTGGGTTTCACTCTTCCAAACAGTTGACAATACGTCCTTCAGGAGGGCAAGGCCATGTCCTAAAAATCCAATCTCCTTGGATAATGGAAACAACCTCTGCAGACAGTGCAGGAGGTCTCGGGATAACCTGGGCAGGGGGTGATGATGTAGGAGTTGGGCTGGATGGTCTCGCTTGAGAAGGCAGTGGTGCTGCATGAACCTAAGTGGGTGTGCGGTAAAGAGCAAACTGCAAGATGTAATTGTTACTGTCAGCAGCTGCATAAGCACCAATGAACGTGAAGAAACCATCCAAGACCAAGAAAGAATAGGCTACATGAGCCGTTAAGAAGACATAGAAGTTGTTTATGGCAATGGTAGGAGAAGCAAACACAAGGGACTGGAAGATTCCTTGGAGGCAGCAAATAACTTTGAGAAACAGCTGTACAAGCCTAGACTCCATAGCTCCGAGCATGAGGGAGACAGGGAAGACATCAAAATATGTCCGGCCTCAATAGTGCTTGGGGCTCATAACCTAAAGAGATGTGCTAGTCTCTTTATCTCCTTGATGGCTAGTCAAGGGAACACTCAAAGATATAATAGAGTGGTAGAGAAAGTGGGTGGAGCTTGTAGAGAACTTACAAGTGGAGTAGGTGAGTAAGTGTGTGAAGTAGTGGGCACTAAGGGTACTCGAAGTGTGAGAGGCAAGATAACTTGTTAACCTAGAGAGCGAGATACTTGAGCTCTCTTATATACATGAGTGAACTGTTTGTCCATGTATGTACTCTATCTATAAAGAGATAGAAAGACAAATGATAAGAGATAAGAATAGTAAGCTGGAATGACACATCAGCCTTATCTACCAATGGCAAATAGATCTCCTATCTATGATGTATGCCATGAGTCAATGTGATAGTGTAATAGTCCGATACAACAGATGGTCTAGAGTCTGGGTCTGGATTACAAATGGAAATGGAATAGAATACCCAGATCTCAATATCTTTATGCTAACAGCTTGTATGTCAAGCCAGAGAAATGCAAATTCCACTCCGACACAGTTGAGTATCTAGGATATGTTCTTTCTCCCTCCAGTCTTTCCATGGCCTCTGACAAGATCAAGGCAATCATAGATTGGCCTGAATCCAGGAAAGTCAAGAACATCCAGTTCTTCCTTGGGTTTACAAACTTTTATCATCATTTTATCCAAGGTTACTCCAACATTGTGATTCTGCTTACTTATCTCACTCACAAGGGAGTCCCTTGGGATTTCTCTGATGCCTGCTGGAAGTCCTTCCAACACCTCAAGGATGCATTTATATCTGCTCTGGTGCTTGTGCACTGGATTCTGGATGTCCCCATTATCATTGAAACTGATGTCTCCAACTACGCCATTGCCAGTATTCTTTCTGTCACAACTCTGTCTGACAACAAACTCCATCCTGTCACATTCTTCTCCCAGACCTTGACCAGAGCTGAGTTGAACTATGACACCCATGACAAGGAGTTACTGGCAATTTATGAGGCATTCAGATCATGGCAACATTACTTGGAAGGATCCAAACTCCCCATAGACATTGTTACAGATCATAAGAATCTTGAATACTTCTTCACTTCAAAGCTTCTGATGCAATGCCAAGCCTGGTGGTCTGAGTACCTTAATCAGTTCAATATGGTAGTCCAATATCAGCCTGGTAAGCTCAGAGTGAAGCCAGACACATTGACTAGATGTTGGGATGTCTATCCCAAAGAGGAGGATAAGGACTACACTCATGTTAACCCTGACAATTTTAGGCTGATTTTCACTCTGGAACAGCTCATGTTGTCCCTCTGGGCTATGTACCTTGAAGTTCCACTACTCCAGGCCTCAGCTTTGGTTGACATCAAGCAACTCCATTTGGACATCTTGTCTGCCCTCCCCAATGATCCTGTTGCATTTTCCCTCCTCCTATCTAAGTCATCTTACCCACAATGGACTATCAATACTGAAGGATACCTCCTATGGGACAATTGTATCTACATCCCAGAATCTAACAACCTCCAACTCCATATTCTCCAGACATTCCATGACCATCTGACTGCCAGACACTTTGGTCAAAACCAGACTTTGGAACTCATTCATTGCAAATACACTTGGCCCAATATTAGGACTTTTGTAAAGAACTACATGAGTTCATGTACAGCCTATGCTTGCACAAAGACTCCTCATCATCATCTGTATGGACTCCTGAAACAACTCCTGGTCCTAGAGAAACCATGGAATTCCATCTTCATGGACTTCATTGAACAGCTCCTCCCTTTGGAAGGATATACAGCCAACCTCATGGTCGTCGACAGGCTATCAAAACAGTCTATATTCATTCTGACTCACGACACAATTACCTCTGCCCAACTTGCCAAGTTATTCCTGATCCATGTTTTCTCCAAGCATGGAGTTCCCTCCTATGTCATCTCTGACAGGGGCTCTGAATTTGTATCACACTTTTTCTGGTCACTAGGTAAAGCTCTCAACATGCACCTCTACTTCACCTCTGGATATCATCCAGAGGGGGATGGTCAAATGGAACATGCCAATCAAACTCTAGAGCAATACCTCTGGATATACTGTAACTACCAACAGGATAACTGGTCTGAACTCCTGCCCCTTGCAGAGTTCACATACAACAATGCTCCTAGTGCTACCACTGGAGTATCACCCTTTTTCACTAATAAGGGCTATCATCCAAACTTCTCCATCTCTTCTGAGCTAAACCTGTCTTCTTCTGCAGCTCAGTCCTACATCACAAACTTGGACAAACTCCATGAGTTCCTCTGGTCAGAGATGTTGGAAGCACAGCAGCATTACCAAGGACCTGTGGACAAGAAACAAAGTCCAGCCCTGGACATCCAGGTTGGCAACCAAGTCATGCTAAAAGCTAAATATCTCCAGTCTACCCAACCATCCAAGAAACTCTCTGAAAAGTACCTGGGACCATTCACTATCATTGCTAAACCCAGTACTCACTCCTTCACTCTTTGTCTCCCTGAATCAATGAAATCCATTCATCCAATATTCCATGTTTCACAACTAGAACCTTCAACTCTGAACATAATTCTGAATCACATCCAACCTCCACCACCTGCAGTTGAGGTTGATGGCAAATCAGAATATGAGATCGAGGAGATTCTTGACTCTAAGATCAATTGGAGAAGGTGTCACTGCCAACTCCTGTACCTGGTACACTGGTTAGGATATGAAGGAACTGATGATGAAACATCCTGGTTACTTGCTACAGAGTTAGGACATGCAATGGAACTTGTTACAGACTTCCACCAGAAGTACCTGGACAAGCCTGGTCTGCTCCAACCTTAGGTCCCTTTCCTTTTTCTCTCTGTTTTTGTCTCTGTTCTTGTTTGACTTGCACTTTGACATTAGAAATCAACTATTTACAGAACTATGTTTTCTTTCTCTTACTCCACTTCCTCACTAGCCAACTCTGCTAGCTCCACACCCACCTCCACTTCCTTGCCCTCCTCCATGTCCTCATCCTCATTGGAACCATATACCTCCTCTATCTTGAGCTCCATCAAATGCTCAAGAAGAGCATTCTGGCAGTCGGTGCACCTCACCTGCACCCTCAAAGCATCCCAGACTTCCTCCATGATCTTGAGGGCATTGAAGAACAGGTAAGTTGGCTGGAAGGACTTTTGGAAGTCCACTAGTCCTGGCCAACAGAAGGGAGGTCTAGGGGAGCAATAGGTTTACCCCAAAAGAGACTCTGTAAAATGGGTGAGTGTTCCAAAGGACTCTGGGACATTATCCAGCAATCAGGATGAGCAGGAAAGAAGTCTGGAGTTTATTGTTCATAGTCTGGAATTCCGGACATCAGTAAAAGCAGTGTGGAAAGTGTTAAGACAGTAAAGAAATGGTAGAAAACAGTATATGGTGATGGTGACAGTGTTCAGATGGTGATGCAGTGGTTGTAAGCTAATAGTAAGCTGGATTTATAATCCTAAGTACATCACTTTATAGTCCGGGCATACCCAAGACTAGCATATACATGTATAAGACAAAGTCCATAAGTGAGAATGTAAAGTAAGTAAGTCCAGTCTAATGAAAATGAGATCTGGTATAGATGGATGTGTACCAGACTACTGGATTGCAACCAGACTATGACTGGACTATCAAACTGGTCAACTAGTCTATGTTGGAATTAAACAAGGTAAACATAGGTGAATGGAATCAAATGTAGATGTCTAAAAATCAAGGAAACTAAGCAATGTAACCATAGAGACATACTTGGCTCTACATTCACAGTGGACTTGAATACTGACTGTCCCCAGTCAGATCACATGACTGTGGGGAATGCACTCAAAATCTCTGATCAATGAACTTGCAGCTTGGTTTCTTGTTGCCTCCATCCACCTCTCTCTCTACCACCACAACATGCCATGTCCCAGTTTCAAAGCTGCATCAACCAAATCTGTGCCATGAATGACAAAGATGCAAACATCTGAAGCAAGCTGCAATGTTGATTCAGGGGTGCAACCAACAAGCTGGAGATGGTAGCAAGGACAGCATTGGACAACAAACCAGAATTGGTGGAGGAGCAACAGATGTGGATAAAGGAATTTAGGGTGGCACTGGTGAGTAGCGGATGTTCTTCATGACATACAGATGGTGACAGAGTGGACAGGACAACTGGGAATCCATGCTTAACAAGGCTAACAAACTATTCATCAACACTATGATAGACAATGAGGTCACAGCTTGAATCACTGAAGTGGAGCAAATGCAGAGGATCTGGATGGCACAGGAATGAGTCCTGTTTGCACCACTGGTCAAAGAAGAGTGTGCACCAGCTCCTACACAAGCCACAATGATGGAGGTGAAGGAAGTCGACTGTCTGGTGATGGCATCAGATGCTCCATCTGTTGTGTCATCTGGTATTAAGGTGTGTGGCCTGTGGTATCAACATGCTGTAGGGGCTGAAATGTCATAGCAAGGACATGAGGGCAAACACTATGACACCAGGACAAAGAAGACAAAGACCAGCCCTATACCAGAATTCCAGCTGGAAGACAGTGCATGGCATCCTTGTGACACCTGCATCTGGGCTGAAGTCGGATCCAAGTGTCGCAAGGGTCATGGATTGGCATGCATGTGATGCAACCAGCAATGTGTGCAGTCAAGTAGGACAAAGGAGGGTGGTAGTCAAGATTGCTGGAAAGGGTAAGTGTCATCAGACTCATCTGGATCTAGCTAACTGTCATTAGGCACAAAGCCCATGAAGTCCAAAGCAGGGCCCAGCAAGTGAGCTGGAACACCCATCTCTCTGTCGTCAGAGAGCTCAGAACCAGAGTCAGATTGTAACGTTTCGCTATTTTTCTATCTATTTTATGACCACCTATTTAGTTTCCTTTCTATTTTCTCTATGTTCGCCTCTTAGCTAAGGGGTTAGCAGGCTCGCACTCAACTAGGAACCTAGAGCAGTCCAGACCAAGGATGCATGGCTCAAGGCTATGTGAACCCTTGACGTCACCACCCCAGATCGACTCATGGAGGCTATGCGCGGCTGTATGCTGCCAGCGCACACCTATCCATAAATAGCCCCTATGACCCGGACTGACTCAGATCAGGCACGACATGACTCGTCCCCTCATCCTGGTTAGTACTCCTCTGCTGTGACAACCTGGCTTCCTTAGGCTGTTCTATACTCTGGGGGTTCCCTAGTTAAAGGGCTTGGAGGAGGTACGCTTCAAGCGACTGAAGAAGGAGCTGAGGGGCTGGGAGAAAGGCCGGGAAAATACAAGTGAATTAAGATGGGGACTGTGCTACTGACAGGCCTTTATATACTCTACACTACAAGGCAGTGCTTGGTCCGTGCTACTGAGGCTATACTATGGCTATCCTGAGCTACTATAGCTATTGGTACATGAGGCAGAAGGGGCTGTGATGAGAGACTACTGCTATTGGTCCAATGTGACTAGATCTCTCTCCATGAGGCATCAGCAAGGCTAAACCTGTACCTGGCTGTGCTATCCTGTGCATCCTGTGCAATGCTGTGTGCAGTGCCTGCTGCATGAGGCATGTGAGTCAGAGTGACCAAGAGTGACTCCTACTGACTCCGGTGTGACTCGATATGACTCGTTGTGACTCGATCGAGGTCATGACTCGGTATGACTCGATGTGACTCGTTATGACTTGTTATGACTTGTGATGACTTGTGATGACTCGTGAGACTCTGTGGCTGTGCTGTGGCTGTGACCCGCAACCAAGAATGATGGAAAAATGAAATGTACACCCATCTTAGGGATTCGTTACATCTGCCCCAGTGCTTCGCCTCATGTACCAATAGCATATTTAACGTAGTATAGCCTCGCTAGCACGGACCAGGCACAGCCATGTACAGTAGAGTATAAATACCAGGCTCGAAGCGAGACAAGACCCCCAGTCTTGTTCTCCTTCGATATTCCCCTCTCTCACCCATCACTCGAATGCCCCTCTCAAGCATCCAGCTCTTAAGTGAGTTAGGTTGTTTCATTAGAACAAGACTGACCTTTACCCGCTGGATTAGCTACCCGCCGGAGGCACCACAAGTCGACCAAAGAACCCAGGGTTAACCAGTAGGAACCTCCCTCTCGCTTGTCTAGAGTACTGAACACAGTCAAGTGTTGTACTACCGTGTAGAAGACTTACTCGAATACTCGCTCGCTGGAACCAGAGGGTTCTCTGACCCAGTCACAAGGGCCGGACCATTGACGGTCACACTTGAAGACCTTGTACCAGATTGGCCAGTAGAGTTAAAGGTTGAGGACGAAGAGGACCTACAGGTATTGGAACAGCATTCCATCTTATCCATAGAGGAATCGCATCAGGAGCTCACGAAGCCCATTATAGCTACTCTACCCAGAATTGGAACTGGAGGAAAGAGAAGTAGCTGAAAGGAGATCAGAAGAGTCGGAAGAGCTATCCGACTACTGTACTAGTTTAGACGAAGGTTTAAGGACCGCCAGGAAAAGAAGTACCCTAGGCCCAGACGACGCGCCGTCCACACTAGTCGAGAACGAGGAAGACCTATATGGGGATATAGTAGTCCCATTCCAGCATGAGGAAGGCACACCGCCCTACCACCCCTCTACCCCTGATCGGCCAGCCCTGCTTCTCGCAGAACCAGTAGACTGGTCACACGTAATCAGGGACAGACATCGTGGATCAACAACTGAGGCAAGCGGATATAGATGTGCGACTAGAGAGAGGCTCCAACGGGAGATTGACGATCTTATTCAGGAGGGGATACACCTTGCTGAGGAGAGAGACCGGAACGCCGCTAGAGCAAATGAACTCAGAGAACGGGTTCACGCAGCATGTGCAAACATCGAGGAGCGAATATGAATTAGAGAGAGAGCTCCTACACCCCATCCTCCTCATCCTGCTCCTTACCCCCGCTGGTTTCGTCCTCACGAGCCTCTTGCTCATGATATCATTACTCCTCTCCGACCCTGCTCGACACTTCGGCAACCTCGTTGTTATAATCCATATTAGGCTTCTATACGTACAATACGAAATTGTCGAGAACCCTATCCCGATCCCATCAAGAGAAGAACATGTAATCGAAGAAGCGCAACCGCATCTGATTGAGGAAAGAAGCGAACCACCGATCACAGAAGAAGTAAGAGAAGAAGAATCAGAGTATTCAGACCCCAAAGACAGACCCTATCAAGGACCAATCCCTAGGGACAAAGGGATTGAATCCACCCCTAGGTACACCATTGGACAGAGCCCCGCAGAAAGAAGGAGAGCTTTTCGCCACCGCTATATCCTTGCCAGAGAAAGAACCTTAGCCGCTAGAGCGACAAGGAGAACCCAGGAAGCAGCCAAGCGAGCTCTCACACACTTACGGGAACTTGACGATCAGATCTCGGAACAAACTCCATATATCCCAAGACCTGTCAGAAGAG
Organism: Boletus austroedulis; assembly: GCA_038089435.1. Taxonomy (NCBI): domain Eukaryota; kingdom Fungi; phylum Basidiomycota; class Agaricomycetes; order Boletales; family Boletaceae; genus Boletus; species Boletus austroedulis. The sequence goes on along the minus strand of JBBPKX010000415.1, from coordinate 6,151 downwards.
CCACCCCTTTTCCCATAGACAGCGATGAGTCATCCCTTTGATCGCCAGGCTTTCGTAGCCAATCTCCAAGGGATACAGGTCAATCCTACATTAGCACAGGACCTCCTTAATCTATTCGACCATCTTACGGAAAGACATGACGATGCTCAGGCAGCGCTCACACAGAGTACCACTACGTCAAGGAGGCAAGCAGTGACCATCGCCGCACTAGAAAATCAGATTAACCAAGCTACTACCCAAATCACCGCCCTGCAGGCATTATCAGCAGCGAATCCCACCACAGCACCAAAGCTCAGTAAAGCTTTTGTGGACCCTGGATCCTATAATGGATCGAGATCAAAATTTGAGGAATGGTGGACGAAGATCCAATCGTGGTTACATGAAAACGCCACAGTGTTTCCGCCAGCAAGCCAGAAGGCTGTTATCGCAGTCCTATCTCGGTTGGAAGGACAAAAGGCCGGAGGCTTTGCCCAAACAAAGTTAGATCTCATCTCATAGGGAGGAACCTATACCTGGGCCACCCTAGTAACGGAGATCGAAACCCTCTTTAGATCCGTGAATCAACAGGAATGGGCTAGAGCAAAATTGCAATCGCTAAAACAGGGAAAGATGCTGATAGATGACTGGATCATCAAGTTTATGGAGTATGAACCCCAAACAGGAATGGATACATCGCATCTTATCTCTATTATCGAAAAGAATGTCAATCAGAAGATCATTAACTGCATCCTCATGGAAGGACCCAGACTGGCAATGGTACCGGATTATCTGGAAAAGTGTAGAGTTATCGGAACAAGGAGACAACTCCTTTCCTTTATCCATAACGGGACAACCTCTAGACGAGACCCCTTTGCCATGGACGTAGATTGCATGGAGATGGAGGAGGAACCAGAACTCGAGGATGACGAACAAGAAGCAGCTATGATTCGGAAAAGGAAAGCCCGTGTGAGCAAGAACTTTAAGAAGACATGAGCCCGGATCAGCACATGCTTTAATTGCGGAAAACCCGGCCACTTTGCGAAAGAATGCCGACAATTGTCAACCAAGTGCCCACATTGTTCCTGGACAAAAGGGGAACATAAATCCAATTGTGTACGAGTAAAAGCACAGATCAATCGAACCATGAATGGGGAACCCGCCACTTCATGGAGTGACGAAGAAGATATCCCTCGCACTTGCAAAGGAATGACCATGGAACAAGTGAAAGCGTTATTCCAGTCCATGCCCTCAAGCTCGGGAAAAGCTTGAGCAGTCTGGAAGAGCTGAGCGACCACTCTGCCGAAAGAAGCTCAGATGCGCGTGCCATATCTTTAATCTCAGACAGATATGAAGCTATACCAACCATCATTCAGGAAAAACCCCATGGCATACGGCCCACGGATATAGATATGCGACACCTCGCCGCTATCACAGCCGAAATGAAAGAAGAACCAATAAAGAAAAGAGAGATCAAGTTACCAATCACCATCTATATCGGGAAAGGAAGAGAAGCCCACGTAAAAGCTCTCTTGGACTCAGGATCACATGTGATGTTCATAGATCAGCAATGGGCTAAAGAAAACGAGATACCGCTGAAGCCATTACCACGACCAATCATCCTATATAATGCGGATGGCACAAGGAACAGCGCTGGAACGCTAAAGAACTATGCCCACGTAGTAATGGAGTACGATGGACACCGAGAGGAGATGAAAGCCGAGATCGCTAATCTTGGAAAGAATAAAGTAATCCTTGGTTTCACGTGGCTAAAGCATCATAACCCAGAAATAGACTGGGAGAAGCAGACGGTGCGGATGATGAGATGCCTGACCAAATGCAAGAACCCATTCTTATATCAGCTAAATCAGATTGAAAGAGCTGATGCACAAACACTAGCAGAAATGCGCAGAGGACAGCAGGTAGATAAGAAACTTGCAGAGCTGATGGATAAAAACAAGTCACCGGAGGAACTAGTGCCAAAAGAGTATCACAAGTACCTCCATGTGTTCTCGAAAAGGGAATCGGAACGCATGCCGATTAGAAAACCATGGGATCACGTGATAGATCTAAAGCTGGACTTCGTGCCAAAGAAGGGAAGATTGATACCCCTAGATCCCATACAGCAGAAAGAAGTCAGCGACTTCATAGATGATCAGCTCTCGAAAGGGTACATACGACCCTCTAAGTCGCCACAAACTTCGCCCGTATTCTTTGTCCCAAAGAAGGATGGAAGAAAGCGGATGGTGCAGGACTACCATTATCTAAATGAATTCACCATTAAAAATAACTACCCTTTGCCCCTTATATCCCAACTCGTTGATAAATTAGCCAAAGCCAAGCTCTTTACGAAAATGGATCTCCGATGGGGATACAATAATATACGAATCAAAGAAGGAGATGAATGGAAAGCTGCCTTCGTCTGTCACAGAGGATCATTCGAACCTCTAGTGATGTACTTTGGACTATGCAACTCCCCCGCAACTTTTCAAACAATGATGAACAAACTGTTCGCGGACATGGAGGACGTATGTGTCGTCTATATTGATGACATCATGATCTTTACAAAAACCGACAACCAAAAGGAGCATGATCGAATCGTACTCAAGGTTCTCACGCGACTTGCCAAGAACGATCTCTTTATTAAACTGGAAAAATGCTACTTCCGAGTAAAGCAGGTAGAGTTCCTGGGGATGATCGTCACCTCAGAAGGAATTCAGATGGACGAAGAAAAGGTTAAAGCCATCAAGGAATGGCCAACCCCTACCAAAGTAAAGAACATCCGAAGCTTTCTTGGATTAGCCAACTTCTACCGAAGGTTCATAAACAGATATGCACAGGTTGCACGACCACTCAATGACCTAACAAAGAAGGATGTTGTATTCAAATGGACGGAGCGCCAACAGAAGGCCTTCGACGATCTAAAAGAAAAATTTACCACTGCCCCTATCCTCGCATACCCCAACATAGATAAGTGATTCCGCCTTGAAACGGACGCATCAGACTTTGTGACAGGTGCAGTACTATCCATAGAAAAGGAAGGAAAGTGGCACCCAGTCGCCTACTCCTCGCACTCCATGACGCCAGAAGAAAGGAATTACCCTATAGCAGATAAAGAAATGCTCTCAGTGATACAAAGCTTAGAGCAATGGCGTCATTACCTCGAAGGAGCTCGAGAAGAATTTGAGATCTGGAACAATCATGCAAACCTTCAATGGTTCATGAAAAGGCAGGACCTCAATAGGAGACAAGCCAGATGGGCACAGTACCTGTCTCGGTTTTGCTTCAAATGGGTTCATAAAGCAGGAACACAAATGGGAAAACCTGACGCACTCTCTAGAAGGGAGGACCACTCGGACGGAAAAGACGATGATAATAAAGGAGTGACCGTGATACCCCAAGAAAAGATCTGTGCAATCCAACTAAAAATGGATGACGATGAAGTAATCCAATGGATCAAAAATCTCGTACATAGATTAAAAGAATCAGAAGTGCAGAATCTTGAAAAGTGATATGAAGTCCATATGGAGCAAGAAGATTTGCTAGTGGACAACGAAGGAAAGATCTTCATACCAGATGACGAAGGACTCCAAATGGAGATACTATGGTTGTACCATGATACGCCCATAGCTGGACATCCAGGAGGAGAGAAAACACTAGAGCTAATCCGCCGCAGCTATACATGGCCAGGATTGCCGAAGAAAGTAAAGGAGTACGTCGCCTGATGCGACCTATGTGCTAGACACAAAGAAGCCAATGCCCCACCAGCCGGAAAGTTATTGCCGCTCCCAATACCGGAAAATCCATGGGAAGATATTTCAGCTGACTTCATAATGGATCTGCCAACAAGCCAAGGGCTAGACGCCATTTTGGTAGTTGTCAATCGATTCTCGAAAGAAGTGGAGTTCATCCTGTGTAAGAAAACCACCATGGCACTACAAACTGCTCGACTCTACCTAGACCATGTCTGGAAGTCGCACGGACTCCCACGGACTATAACATCAGATCGAGAACCGCAGTTTGCATCACAGGTGATGACGGACTTATGCCGGAGACTAGGAATAAAACTGAAACTATCCACCGCCTTCCACCCACAGACGGACGGGCAAACGGAATGGATTAACAGGGATCTGCAGCAGTTCCTTCGCCTCTTCTGCTTCTCACAGCAATCAAAGTGGACAGAATGGCTTGCCATCGTGCAGTTCTCATATAACAGTAAAGCTCAGACGTCGACAGGAATGTCCCCGTTCAGCATAACACATACATACCAGCCAAGAATGGGCTTTGAGCATTGCAGTACTAAGGCACCAGCAGCCGAGGAACTATCGGAGCATATAAAGAAAGTTTGGGATCAGACCCACGAGAACTTGGCAAAGGCCCAACGCCATATGAAAGAACAAGCAGATCGTCGTAGATCAGATGCCCCTCCTTACCGGATTGGAGATCAGGTGTGGCTGTCCATGGAAAATCTTAAACTGACCAGAGCATCGAAAAAGCTCATGGAGAGATGGATTGGACCCTATACCATAGTCCACCTAGCCAGACCAAACGCAGTAGAACTGCGTCTTCCCTGGTCAATGAGGATCCACCCCACAGTCAACACATCGCGCGTAAAACCTTATAAAGAACGACTATCCGGACAACCCGTAACGGAACCCAGACTGGTTCTGGTGACCGAAGAACGGGAAAATGAATGGGAAGTCGAAAAGGTAGTAGATAGTCGATGGGTTAGAGGCCATCTCCAATTCCTGGTACATTGGAAAGGTTATCCAGAGGAGGAACGAACTTGGGAACTGGAAGCCAATCTCGAGCATGTGAAGCAAGCTATCGCAGACTTCTATAAAAAGTCGCCGAGCACCCCTCAGAAGCTCTGCGTCACAGTACCAGACTTCTTTAATTTATTCAAGCATTGCGGATCACCCATTCCAGAAAAACCCACGCATCTGTTGCCATTTGATCGGCTGGATTATCCTTAAACAGATCGCCCCAGGGGTGCGCCTGGGTTACCAACGCTCTTATTGTTGATCGAGCCTTGCTCTCACAATGGACCGCCTCCGCAATCACTTCACCGCAATCCGCACATGCATCACCTGCCTCCACTTCCGCTCCCCTATTTATGTTCAGCCACCATCTCTCCCCGAAAATATAAGCACCACCCCTGAGAATGTTGAGGAAGACCCTGACGCCATATGGGATAATGAATGGGATCCCGATCACCTGCTTGGCAACCACGCGGAACACTGGGTATTTATTTGGGATAATGGCTCGGACTCGCATAGCATCCTGAACACCACATTGGTTTGGGGTGAGAATAACAGCTATGAGTCCTTACCAGACCTCGTAGCCACGCCGGATCCCACCAATCCACAGTGGATGCCGGAGAACTGGCCCAGCCCTTGGGAACTCGCCAGCGAGCCATGGCACATGTGGCTCCCCAGCGCCATGCCCATGCCCAAGGTCACCGAAGCAGTCCCTATCCCCGATCTGCTGCCGCCTATTTGCCCCAATGCCACGCTCTGGCCGGCGCCTTACCACTGGCCGGACATTGGTCCATCGGGTCAATACCGCCCCCAGATCACGCAGTGGCCACCCCACATGAATATGCTGCAGGAGCAGCGTGGCTATTTCGCCTGGTTCTTGGCACATCTCACTTGGCCTGAAGAACCTCCGGAGGGTGAATAATTGGCTGTCAGGATGCCAGCTCATAGGGAGGGGGTAGTGTAACGTTTCCTCAGTTTTCTAACGATTATCCGACACTTAACGGACTCTTATTTAGTTTCTCTTTCTATTTCTTCTATGCTCGCCTCTTAGCTAAGGGGTTAGCAGGCTCACACTCAACAAGGGACCTAGAGCAGTCCAGACCAAGGCCGCATGGCTCAAGGCTATGCGAATCCTTGATGACATCACTTCAGATCGACTCATCGGGGCTATACATGGCTGTATGCTGCCAGCACACACCTATCCATAAATAGCCCCTATGACTTGGACTGACTCAGGACGTGCACAATGTGACTCGTCCCTTTGTCCTAGTTAGTGCACCTCTGCCCCGGTGCTTCGCCCCATGTACCAATAGCATATTTAACGTAGTATAGCCTCGCTAGCACGGACCAGGCACAGCCATGTACAGTAGAGTATAAATACCAGGCTCGAAGCGAGACAAGACCCCCAGTCTTGT